>WNYA01001153.1:0-87289 GCA_019512145.1 Engystomops pustulosus
GTCACAGTGTAACTCTATGGAGGCTCTAGTGATATAACATCCCCCCAGTGTAACCAGTAATACCATAGTCTAGTGGATGGGGGCGCTGTATCCCTATATACCAGTGCATGGAGCCTGTGTCACAGTGTAACTCTATGGAGGCTCTAGTGATATAACATCCCCCCAGTGTAACCAGTGATACCATAGTCTAGTGGATGGGGGCGCTGTATCTCTATATACCAGTGCATGGAGCAGGTGTCACAGTGTAACTCTATGGAGGCTCTAGTGATATAACATCCCCCAGTGTAACCAGTGATACCATAGGCGGATGGGCGTGACACCTCTCACCTGAGATGACCCAGAATTGGAAGAAACCTGTAAGAAGAAATGAATAATGCACCGGATCTCCCCATGGCTTTTGTACATATACTGATATTTCTTGTGTTCTATTGGTCATGTGATATGAGATTGGTTCCCTAATCTGGTGGATGTATTAGTTCTGTGAGTCTGGGGTCCATGATGTGGAATATGATTGTGATCTGATGTTTTGGTATTTGATGAAGACAATTAGATTTTTAGGAAGCCGCTGGATCCCTCTGGTCATGGAGGCATTCTGTATAGGGTGGGCATGAAGGTGTCGTAACTTCTCATCAGGGTGAGATGGGGATGCTATCTAGGGCTGATGGGATCCTCCCTGGGGCAGGCAGTCATGTAATCTAGGGCTTGTGGGCTTCTCATTGGGGTGGGGTCCTTATCCCTCCATGCTCATGCAACAGGGTATAGGAAGACTCCATATCCAGCAGCTGACTCTGTGACCTCTCTCTGCAGACAATGCCTTAATCTCTGGCCGCAGATTGCTGTACAGCCTTATTGTGGCTGCTCACCAGAGGTAAGTGACCGGCACCAAGCGTCAGAATGTGATGGAGCCTGGCGAGAGTAGACGTGAGAAGAGGCGGGATGTGGATGGAGCGGGGTGAGAGTAGATCTGAGAAGAGGCAGGATGTGGATGGACCACGGTGAGAGTAGATACGACAAGAGGTGGGATGTGGATGGAGCGCGGGGCGAGGATGTGGATGGAGGGCGAGGATGTGGATGGAGGGCGAGGATGTGGATGGAGGGCGAGGATGTGGATGGAGGGCGAGGATGTGGATGGGGGGCGGGGCGAGGATGTGGATGGGGGGCGGGGGGGGGGGTGACTCTTCGTCACTGCTATCCTCACATGGGGGCGCTGTGTTTTGTCTCCTGTAGCCCCACTCTCCACAGTCCTCAGTAACCGCTTTGGGCATCGGCCGGTGGTAATGTTCGGGGGTCTCCTCGTCGGCCTGGGCACCATGGCAGCATCGTTTGCTCGTAACATTGTTGAGATGTACATCAGCATTGGAGTGGTGTGTGGTAAGTGTAGACTCGCCGGGGATCCTGCACGTGACGGGCTGATGTGACTGAGGAGTAATGTGAGTTGTGTGTTTCAGGTCTTGGCTTCTGTCTCAGCTTCCTCCCCACCGTCACCATCCTGTCCCAGTACTTTGAGCGGCGGCGCTCCCTGGTCACCGCCGCGGCCTCCACTGGAGAATGCTTCGCCATGTTTGCCTTTGCACCAGGTGGGATATCGCTTTACTTCCCCTAGTAACGGCTCAAGCCTTGCTCTCACTATGATGACCGCTGGGGGCCTTCAGGACGTGTCTTCTGATGAATTGCCCCTGATTGTTGTGCTTTTCTTCCAGCCATCACAGCACTGAATGATCGGGTTGGGTGGAGGTACTGTCTCCTGACCATCGGGGCCCTGCAGCTGAACATCGTAGTCTGCGGAGCGCTACTCAGGCCGATAGTCATCAAATTGCAAGAAGAAAAGAAGGAGCAGCTGGAGAGCGCCTACATGCTGGAGAATGAGAAGACTCTCACCTCGCTGGACTCCATAGACTCTGGGGTAGAAGTATCTACTTCACCCAAAAACACCCCAACCAATGTGAAGTCTGAGAAGAGAAGCAAAGTGTTAGCGGAGGAGCAGCCGGAGGCTCAGCACAAGGCACCTCCGCTCCTGGACTTCTCCGTCCTGAGGGACCCCAGCTTCATCTGCTATGCACTGTTTGGTCTCTTTGCCACCCTGGGGTTCTTTGCTCCGTCGCTGTACATCATCCCGCTGAGCCTGAGCCTGGGCATAGACAAGGACCGCTCTGCCTACATGCTGTCCACCATGGCCATTGCAGAGGTGTTCGGCAGGATCGGGGCAGGCTGGCTCCTCAATAAGAAGCCCATCCGGAAGATCTACATTGAGCTTGTGTTTGTGCTGCTGATCTGCCTCTCCCTGGTGGCATTCCCTTTTGCCTGTGACTTCTGGGGTCTCCTGGTGTGCAGCATGTTCTTCGGGTGTATGCTGGGCACGGTGGCGGGCACGCACATTCCTCTGCTGGCTGAAGATGATGTTGTGGGCATTGAGAAGATGTCCTCTGCTGTAGGAGTCTATGTCTTCATCCAAAGCATCTCAGGGCTGGCCGGCCCACCACTTGGAGGTAAGACACTGCTCCCTGTTGTGGGGTCTGGTGGCCGTGGCCACTGCTATAAGTAAAGGGGTCTTCCCACTTCGGCACATTAATGTCTGCTTGCTGTATTTCTATAGAAAGCTTCTATGTTTACTTCCAGTGGAGAGAAATCTGACCCTGGTCACACAGGTGCACAGCTCGTTAGTATCATAGAGTGGGCGGAGAGTGTGTGCCGCGCGACCAGGCTCCGATTTCTGTCCACTGGAAATAAACATAGAAGCTTTCTATAGCAGGACAGCAAGCAGAGATCTAGAAAACCGGGAGGAATTGATCCAGAAAGTATATTGGAAAATTGTATAACTTTTCATTATACAAACAATAACATTAATTTGCTGAAATGGGACAAAGCCTTTAATAACCCTGACATTGGGTGGAGGTCTGGGGGTCACCAGCCTGATCATGGGGTAATAGTAGAGACGCTCTGGGACACGGTATGGGTTGCTGGTATTTCTGTGCTGCGTGGACCTTCCTTCCTGACCTGAAGTCTACTTTATTCAACCTCTTTAATCTAGGTCTAGGCTGCACCACAAACGTGCGCCAAAAAGTGGAGTAGAGTGTTTAAACGGTTGGCAGAGGAGAGGACAAGACGCAAGAGGCCAGACTTCTGTATTTGTTCTTTTTGGAACAAGTAGAAAGTTAATCTGCCTCGTGTGAGAATACTTGCCCCCAGGACGT
The DNA here is from genome assembly GCA_019512145.1 of Engystomops pustulosus. Lineage (NCBI taxonomy): Eukaryota > Metazoa > Chordata > Amphibia > Anura > Leptodactylidae > Engystomops > Engystomops pustulosus. The sequence goes on from WNYA01001153.1 coordinate 3,192, forward strand.
GGGTGTCTGACGTGTTCCCCTTCCTCCCCGTGTCATGCTCTGGTCCTTCCAGTCATGGGTCTTGTCGGGCCTGTGGTCCCCCCTAATATCTGGGTCATGGGTGCTTTGTGACTTTGGGGGAGGGTGGATGTGTAGGGTTGCTACCCAGAGACGTATCATGATGCTCAATACCAATACTTAATAGCTGGATTCAGCGTTAAGGGCGCAGTCACATGGGTCACATATACACTGCGGTTAGGAACTCAATGCAAATGTCTGGGGGCGGAGCTCAGCCCAATCGCACAGACAAAACGCACATGATCAGTAACAATCAACCAGCTTTTTGCAAGGAGAGTTGTAGTTTTATCATTTTATATATATTGTGAAGGTTGTCCTGTTCATGTTAACATAAAATGTATAATTAGTCTTATACATTTCTATTAATATAACTATTCATTATATGGTTAAAAAACCAGAATGTAGTAATATATAGAAAATCTGAGGAGATCCCTCTCCATATACCAGTGCAAGGAGCATGTCACAGTGTAATACCATAGTCTAGTGGATGGGGGCGCTGTACCTCTATATACCAGTGCATGGAGCCTGTGTCACAGTGTAACTCTATGGAGGCTCTAGTGATATAACATCCCCCGTCAGGACAGGCAGGAGGTCGGGACAGGCGGCAGAGGTCAGGACAGGTAGGAGGTCGGGACAGGTGGCAGAGGTCAGGACAGGCGGCAGAGGTCAGGACAGGCGGCAGAGGTTCAGAGTCGGAGACAGAGCAGGAGGTCAGGGCTGGCAGCGGAGCGTAAACGGGAACAGGTCAAGGGTCACAACGGGAAATCAAATCACAGGCACAAGGCAAAGTTACAAGCTTTTTCAGTGACATAGAGCACGAAGATCCGTCAGGAAATCCTGGGAGACGCCGGCTTTTAAACGTTTCCTGAACAGGACCAGCACCAATCAGCGGTGAAGCCGGTGGCACGACCTAGGAGATCGTGACGTGTGCGTACAGCTGCTGAATGGGAGTCGGGAACGGGGACTGGTGAGTGAGTGTATTGGGGCACACGGAGGATCACATGTGAGCCTGTTACCTGAGACGTGACATGCAGACTCTCCGCGATTCTTTCTTTACATCTCTGAGCTCTGATGAATAGGAGGAGCTGCAGCAGGAGAGTTGTAACTCATCCTGCTCCCCCCATCCCTTCTCTGTCTCTATCAGTGGGACGGACTGAGAAAAACGCACAGTGGGAGACGCCAATAAGATAGACTGAAGGAGCGAGAGGGAGGATGATGTGTATATGTGCAGGGGGGGTGGGGGGGGGGCGGGAGGAGAACAGGGAAAGGCTGAAGCTCTCACAGGAGGCGCAGACTCAGGAACGTGCAGAGACCCGTCTAATGGGAGAGAATTACTGAAAAGTGGCATTAAAACTTAGGGGTAAAAGTTATTCCTTCCCAATGTCTATAGAAGTGGGAAATGATCAGGATTGGAGGAGATTCCATCATCTTCAGCTGGAAGGACGACCAGAAGTTACAAAATAGAGAAAATCATTTACAATAAAGACTTTTCAATGAAAAACCAAATATAAAATACACATCAAAGCCTAAAATCCAGAGATGCACAAACCCTCATCATCCTCCCTGATGACGTGAGCTGAGCCGCAGCGATCCTGGACGCTGTTCACACCGGACTTCTCCCGCCTCTCCCACGGCTTCCGGAGAGAATAGGAAACCTGTGAAGGCGTCTGGATATTTTTGGCTCCTTGATTTCCCTCCTACATTGAAAAATGTTTTATTCTGAATATTTTTCCTGCAGCGGATTTACATCCGGTTATCAAACCAAATGCGGTAATTTACACGATGAATCCCTAAATCCAGGGGGGGGGGGGCGGGGGGGGGGGGGCGTCCTTGTTGTCTATCGCTGTTACTGGGGGCGATACAGACTGCAGCGTTATCAATGGGGGGGATCAGGAGATACATGACACGTGTCCTGGAGGACGGGACCCTCGTAGCTCCTGAGCTGCACCTCTGATCTCAGCGCTTCCTGTATTAGAGGACAAATCATTTCTACAATCCTGAAGATAAAGGGGCTCATTTACTAAACCCCCTGCGCCAGTTATCATTGTTGTCAGTGTAAGCGGCTTGTACAGATATGAGGCACATTTCTGGCGCCCCCTGCAGTATACACAGGTAATCGCACTCTTAGGGCAGTTTCCCCAATGTTCTAAAAACTTCAACTAATCTCAGCGCACGTGGTGATATATATGTGTAGTGGGCAGAGAGATGTGGACTGTCCCCTAATCCCACAGAAGATATCTAAGGGCCCAGTGGATTCTCCCCCTTTAACCCCAGTACAGTAGCTTCCTCCAGTTCCTCCCATGTCATCCAGCCCTCAATGTGCTTCCATGTCATCCAAATCCTCTATGTCCTCCAGTCCCTACTTGTCCTCTGGTCCTTCCATGTCCACCAGTCCCTACTTGTCCTCCAGTGCTTCCATGTCCACCAGTCCCTACTTGTCCTCCAGTGCTTCCATGTCCACCAGTTCCTCCCATGTCATCCAAATCCTCTATGTCCTCCAGTCCCTACTTGTCCTCTGGTCCTTCCATGTCCACCAGTCCCTACTTGTCCTCCAGTCCTTCCATGTCCACCAGTCCCTACTTGTCCTCTGGTCCTTCCATGTCCACCAGTCCCTACTTGTCCTCCAGTGCTTCCATGTCCACCAGTCCCTACTTGTCCTCTGGTCCTTCCATGTCCTCCAGTCCCTACTTGTCCTCTGGTCCTTCCATGTCCTCCAGTCCCTACTTGTCCTCTGGTCCTTCCATGTCCACCAGTCCCTACTTGTCCTCCAGTGCTTCCATGTCCTCCAGTCCCTACATGTCCTCAAGATCGTCTTTATCCTTCAGTCAACGTTGGGTTTAACCGCTCCACATGTCCCCAATCAGTAAATGCCGATGACCCCCCCCCATGCCTTTCCATGGCTCTTAGGTACTTATCTCCAATGGCCCCGCATCACTCACTGTCACTCTGTCCACACTGGTTGGCTACTGTCTCTGAGATACTGAGGATGAGGCTGAGATACTGGAGATGCAGGTGAGATACTGAAGTTAAGGCTGAGATACTGAGGCTGAGATACTGAGGATGAGGCTGAGATACTGAGGATGAGGCTGAGATACTGAGGATGAGGCTGAGGTACTGGAGATTTGTTTTGATGCTCTTCTTCTTGTTCCTATAGGTTTATGATTTGTGACATATTGTATATGGATTTATTGTTTGTCGCTGTGTCCTCCTGTCATTCCTTCAGACATCTCCACTTCAGAGCAGATGAAGGATCTTGTGTGGAGGATGTGATCACAGGTAGAAGCCCCCGAGGCACCTGAGGCTGACACCACAATTCAGTCCAATTATCCGGATCGCTCCGGGACAGGCACAGGATGAGCTTTCATTACCGTCCGAGATTCTTCCTACTGAGAGGGAGAGAAATATAATCCAGAATATCCTTATAGCCGCTCCACGCAGGAAGGGCAAAACCCAATAACCCGGAGGAAAAGCTCCAGAACCTCAGTGAAAATCTCATAGATCAGAGCCGGGATGGGGCTGATATGTAGATTCTAATAAAAACAACACATTGTATTTGGTTCTTTATTATTTTGATCTTAGATCTTTGTGTTGTGCCTTATTGTTGCAGTCCTGGAGCTTCGGGGGCGGGGGGTTCCTGGTTCTCATCTGGGGTCCCTGCAGCCATCAGAGGGGGCGTACAGCAACTCTGTCATGGGCCCGGGCAGTAAAGAAGTGACTGTATAACACCCCTCTGGTGGCTTTAGGACTATTGATTATCCCGGGAGTTTGTACAGGATTTCCCTGAGTTATGGCTGGAAGAAGCTGACACGGTGCCAGGTAGAAGAAAAGGAAAGATTCACAGGAAGAGCTGGTATTTCCCATGAGATGACAATTCTGCAGCATATCTTCTCATAGATGGACCTACATCATCCAGCATCATCCAGCTGCCTGGCTCACTCTGCTTGTTTCTGGTCCTGGGTCAATGTAGTAAGCTTGGTTCTGGTTCTTACTTCTATGTAATAATCTTAATTTTGGTCCTATGTAGTCTTTTTGGTTCTCGTGCTGTACTTATGTAGTAATATTGGTTACTTGAGGCCGTTGTGATGGGAGATGATGAGACGTCACATTATACAACTGTTACATTCAGTTATTTATCATGTGGGGAGTGAAGACCTTTCTATCCGGGAATGAGAAGAGCGGCCGCTCCGAGCACGAAGGTCTGCGGGTTATATCCAGCGCAAACATCTGCCGCACAGACACTCACTATGGGGGTCATTTATCTTATTTCCCCTCTTTTTGCACCTCATTTGTCTTTGTAGTTTTTGCTGTTTTTGAGCCTCATCTATTGATCTTCTACCTATGTATATATCTCATATCTGATTATAACAAGATTGTAGTGCTGCAAGGCTGTAGTGGCTGTAGTGCTAACCACTGAGCCACTGTGCTGCAAGACTGTAGTGGCTGTAGTGCTAACCACTGAGCCACTGTGCTACAAGGCTATAATGCTAACCACTGAGCCACTGTGGTACAAGGCTATAATGCTAACCACTGAGCCACTGTGCTACAAGGCTATAATGCTAACCACTGAGCCACTGTGCTACAAGGCTGTAGTGCTAACCACTGAACCACCGTGCTGCAAGGCTTTAGTGCTAACCACTGAACCACCGTGCTGCAAGGCTGTAGGACTAACCACTGAGCCACCATGCTGCAAGACTGTAGTGTTAACCACTGAACCACCGTGCTGCAAGGCTGTAGTGCTAACCACTGAGTCACCATGCTGTCCTTAATATCTATAATTAGATAATGGAGCAGATTTACTTACCCGGTCCATTCGCGATCCAGCGGCGCAATCTCTGCGGTGGATGCTGGTCTTCCGGCGATTAACTAAGGCAGTTCCTCCGACTTCCACCACTGAAGTCCACCGAGGTCCGCCGGAGTTCACGATCCTATTCCTGGTGAAGGTAAGCGCGTGTCCAGCGACACTTTTTTTTTTAAATGCGGCGGTTTTTCTGAATCCGTCGGGTTTTCGTACGGCCACACCCCCCGATTTCCGTCACATGCATGCCGGCGATGCGCCACAATCTGATCGCGTGCGCCAAAATCCCGGGACAATACAGGGAAAATCAGCGCAAAACGGAAAAATTTGGTTAATCCATCGCAAAAAACGCGGATCTGGCCCTTAGTAAATGACCCCCCAATATCTAAAATTAGGCGCATATAAATTGGACATGCAACAATTCAAAAACTCAAGGCAAAACTAGATCCATCATAAATCACAAGCCAAAAAAAACAAACAACCCAACAAACCAGACGCAAAAAAAGGCGAAGCTGAGAACCAGGATGATTAACGTCCCCCATCTACAATATGAGGGTCCTAGCAGCGCAGCAATAGTTAATGAGCCCAGGATAAGGGGCCTCGAAAAATAATCCTGTCCCTTTTATTCCATAACAGGCGACGTTTATCCTTTGTTCCTTTATATCTGACTCCCCCTCATTATCTTTACATGATTCTTAAGGCTTTTACTTAGGTGAAATATTTTTAGTGTTTTGTAGCATTTTCCACTCCTTCTGCCTCCCCCGGGACCCCTCAGACCCCCCCTCGCTGGTAACTTATTCATGACCCCATCTCTATTCCGCACATGCACTTATGTCTCTTAAATAAGTAATGGCGCCGGCACACGGAGAGGATCGGCGTGATTCATGCCACCACTTAACCGCCAAAACTTCATGGAACGTGTTCAGCAATTACTGACAGTGACTTCACATATTATATAATGTGAGAGCGTCGGCGGACAACAAAGCCCAGGACCACAAGACTGCAAAGACTGCAGAGACTGCAGAGACTGCAGAGACTGCAGAGACTGCAGAGACTACAGAGAATGCAGAGAATGCAGAGACTGCAGAGACTACAGAGACTGCTGAGACTACAGAGACTACAGAGACTACAGAGACTGCTGAGACTGCTGAGACTACAGAGACTACAGAGACTACAGAGAATGCAGAGACTACAGAGACTACAGACAATGCAGAGACTACAGAGACTACAGAGAATGCAGAGACTACAGAGACTGAAGAGACAACCAAGACTGCAGATCAATAATACCATAGTCTAGAGGATGGGGGCGCTGTACCTCTATATACCAGTGCATGGAGCAGGTGTCACAGTGTAACTCTATGGAGGCTCTAGTGATATAACATCCCCCAGTGTAACCAGTAATACCATAGTCTAGTGGATGGGGGCGCTGTACCTCTATATACCAGTGCATGGAGCAGGTGTCACAGTGTAACTCTATGGGGGCTCTAGTGAAGCTCTTGGTTACATAAAATCCCGCTTATAGCCTAGTGGGGGCGCTTTCCTGTATCTCTCTGGCAGGTGGAGTGTGAAGCTTTTCAATTCAAATCCTGGGATGGGCAAAAAATTATTTAAATGAATATTTTCGAGCCTTGTGTCTGGGGAAGCCCTGGGAGATGTAGAGAGACCATATATGGACAGATGGATGGTGTTGTCTCCTTGATGACGTGGTCCCTGCACTGCATCTAACCTGACACATCTATACAGAGGATTCCCTGCCCCATGTAATATCTGTATACTGTTCCCCCCCTGTATTATCTATATACTGTGCTCCTGTATTATCTATATACTGTGCTCCTGTATTATCTATATACTGTCCCCCTTTATTATCTATATACTGTTCCCCCCTGTAGTGTGGGAGTGTAGTGGGCATGCTCTGTGTGTAGTGGGCATGCTCTGTGTGTAGTAGGGGAGGTGAGCTGCAGCTATAGACCTCTATGTCAGTGTGTAGTGGGCATGCTCTGTGTGTAGTAGGGGAAGGTGAGCTGCAGCTATAGACCTCTATGTCAGTGTGTAGTGGGCATGCTCTGTGTGTAGTGGGCATGCTCTGTGTGTAGTAGGGGGAGGTGAGCTGTGGCTATAGACCTCTATGTCAATGTGTAGTGGGCATGCTCTGTGTGTAGTAGGGGGAGGTGAGCTGCAGCTATAGACCTCTGTGTCAGTGTGTAGTGGGCATGCTCTGTGTGTAGTAGGGGAGGTGAGCTGCGGCTATAGACCTCTATGTGAGAGTGTAGTGGGCATGCTCTGTGTGTAGTAGGGGGAGGTGAGCTGTGGCTATAGACCTCTATGTCAGTGTGTAGTGGGCATGCTCTGTGTGTAGTGGGCATGCTCTGTGTGTAGTGGGCATGCTCTGTGTGTAGTAGGGGGAGGTGAGCTGTGGCTATAGACCTCTATGTCAGTGTGTAGTGGGCATGCTCTGTGTGTAGTGGGCATGCTCTGTGTGTAGTGGGCATGTTGTGTGTAAATCCAAAATTGAAACTTGAACCAAACATGAGACCAAAGAAACAAGAAACCGGCATGAAATTTCCATCTGAAAATCATATATTTCTCAAAAAGAATGTAAAAAAAAAAAAATAATAATAACAATAAAACATTTTCCTCTTGGTCCGTATATAATAAGTTGCGGCGTTTCGCGCGCTGCTTACACTATAGATTATCGCAACGATAAATATATTATTCTCCGTCGTCTCCTTTCTTCATATATTAATGAAAATATAGCAGCAACTTTTTTTTTGCTATTTTTTTTTTATTGTACATATTTAATTTTTTTTTTTTAATTTTAAACAAATTTTTTTACATAGAATTTTTTTTTTCTCCTGAGACATAAAAATCGATGATTTGATCCGGATTTGATTTCCCTCGAGAATCAGGGAGGTTTTTTTCTGTAACTTTTGGGGGATTTTGCAGTTTTTTTGCATAGATGAGGCGGAGGGCGACATTCGGGGGGATTTTTTTGTTTAAAATTTCTTATTTCTTGGTAAAAATCTCCCGATTTTTGTCGGATTCTAATAACATTGTCACTGCTCAGATTTACCTTCAATATTTACAAATCTTGACTTTTTTTTTGTATGGACTTTCGATTTTTTCGGAATTGGCTCCTGATTATAATAAAATAATAATAATTATTAAAAAAAAATTAAAAACTACACGAGATTCCGCATTATTAGAACGATCTGCACCCGCGTCTCTAACATAGAGGACGGATAAATAACCTCCCGGCGCAGCACTGGTGACGCTTGTGGGTTGTGCTCTGGCGTTTGGGGGAGGGGCTGTAGAAGTCGGGGGGAGGGGCTGTAGAAGTCGAGGGGAGGGGCTGTGATGGAGCAGGATCGGTCATGGCTTTCCTATGAAGTCTCTATACAGTCACATGACGGATTCCTTCTCCTGCTCCTCCGCTTCTGCCGGCGTTTTATCGTCGCCTCCCGATCCGTTGAGATACTCGTCGTCCTTGTTGTAGCACGCACAAGAGTTACCCGGGCCATTTCAACCCGACACATAGCCGATACAGCCGTCAATCGCGCTGCTACAGGCTCTGAGTACCAATCATCACAGTAAGTAAGCCTACTTCCCCATTGCCCATATCGACTACTTTTCATTTTAACCATGCATCCTATCTTACCTTTAGCATCTCCTAGAACTGCATACCAGTTCACCCAGACTGCAGTTATATCAACCCATAGAACTCAAGGACTTATAAAAAACAAGGTTAGCTCCTACTATTAAGCTTACATTCCTACCCAATTTTGACACATCAGAAAGTTAATATTCTAATGTTGCTTTAGGCACAGTGATCTGCAACTCCCTGACCTCTGAGCCTATACGCAACACGAAACCGCTAGCTCAGACAGGTGAGCTCCCCCCCATTATTCCAATACGCAAATACATTTACTCACTGATAAGACTGTATTTTCTGTATAGACTATTCAAAGATTTTGATGGAATGTCTTTTTTAAAAAATATATGTCCAGTCATTCATTGTCTTATACTTATATTTACCTATTTATTTATTTATGTATATTTTATATTGGATTTTAAGAGTATATTGGCATAATGTAGTTTTGCTAGTTGACAATGTCAGATTTTATTGATGAAGTTCAAGAAAAGAGTGTAACTTCGATTCCTATAAATTACAGTATCTGCATCTGAAGAAGGGGTAATTCTCCCCGAAATGCGTCGTCCACCTATAACTAACCTGTTGTACTGAGAATCTCTGAGCTAGAATACTGTGAAATAAACTGTTGTTTGTATAATGTCTTCTAGCCACTTATGAATTTCTGTACCCATACTCCTACTACGACACACTATATGAAATTGCAGCCCGACTAAAACATACTGGTATCCCCATCCGATTATTGTCTACTTCATCAGGTACCCTCCTGACTACCAGTGGTCTGCAGCAGCTTTAACTTCACATACTCCTCCCACACGGTGCGCGGTGTACTAAAAACCACACTGCCAGATCCTGAGGACAGGGTGAAGATGAAAAGAGTCTGAGGACTTTCTCGTCTGGGAGCGGAGTTGAGGCATCTCCCATGGTTTTCTTGTATGATTATACAACACCCCTGCCAATACATGTGCCCTCTACAGGTTAGGAGCTGACAGAGGGAGTCGTGAACCCTCCAGGAAGGTGCTAGACCTGGTCATCAGGGGTTAACAGCGATAGATCCTGCTTGAGCAGGCAAGGGTTAACTATGCTAAAGTTATCATCCAATTGTACTCCTTTATGTGAACTGGAGTGTGATTGGAGAGTGAGCCACCACCTGACCAGGGAATGACAAAACCCCTGGACAGGAAGGGGCAAGGGCTCTTGAGTTCCAGAAACCTCTTAGAGCACAAGCTTTTTCCAGCCACCTCTCACCAGAGAGGTCAAGCTCTTGGAACCTAGCTCCTGATACTGGAGCACCTCTTTACCACCAGCTCTCCTAGAGAGCACACCTTGCACACAGAACACCCAGGACAAAGCTGCAGCTTCCATATCTGAACAAAGCTACATCTGCAACCAGGCTGGTGAATCTACTCCTGAGGAACACTCTCCATGACCACTCCAGTAATCCAGAATCTTCAACAATCCGGCATCTGTACAGAATCGTTCGGCCCGTAGCCTGCAGTTTTTCGAATAAAGAACCGTGAGTTATTTTGCACAACGTTGCCTCCGTCTGTTCCCTGGATACGGCTGTAACTCCACCACGGGCTCCTCATCAATTACCCAGGGACTCATAGTACAGACATTAAAGGGGTTGCCCCAGATAGATTCAGTACATCAGCCTCTCCCTTTTCCTAAACAAATATCTTTAATCATAGGCTGACTAATACACGTTTCGAGCCCAGACAGGGCTCTTCCTCAGTGATATACAGCATCCCAGGACAGCTGCCGAGGCCACTACAATACCTAAGCTACTTTACGAGTTGTTCCGCTTGTACAGCCAGAAAAGGTGAACAGATTACCAATCATATTTCTTTACTAAACCAGAAACTGCTTTTACACATGTGGCGCTTGTATCGATTTCTTTCTTCTCTTTCTAATTCTACATTTCTTGCACACACCACCTGCTGGAGAGCTGCCAGGCTGTAGGACAGTCCTCCGGTCCCCATACCAAGCACCGTGACACTAGTGTGCCTAGGCCGCAACCACCAGCCACTCCAGTATTCTGGGCTGCGTCTAGGCCCCAAGAAAAGGCTAGGCCCCGGTGGGGGATGTTGCACATAGATTACAAATAAAGAAACAGCCTAATCTGGATGGTCTGGCTATTGTATCAAGGTGACTTTAGGTGATCTCTAGGTATGTAGGTGAAATATGGCTGACTAGATCCTATGGTTTCATTGGTTCTATACAAAGTTGCCTTTAATGATATATTCATTCCCTTTAATATATTTATTCCATCTACTGACCATAACTGGTTCTGCAGCTGAACACGTGATCTGCATGGAATGGGAAGATCTGTTTGTTAAGTGACAACGGCTCTAATTGGTTGTGTCAATACTGTTTTGCCCCAGAGAACAGTTGGGGACTCCGGAGAGAAGGATCTGAGACCTCCATGAGAGCGGACACACTGCTGCAGACTACCAGCCTGCGGCTGCCTCATTGAGAATCTCCCTCCTTCAGAATGCTAGCTTACAGATCCTGCCTAACCCTGCTGCCCAAGCAGTTTCTACTTTCTCTAGCCCCAAGTTCCTCCATCTGGGCTGTGAGCTTCTTCTACCAGACTGCATCCAACCAGCTACCTCGGCTGATAGCATACTACCTCAGCATGTTATGTATGCTGCTTTGAAATCTTGGAATACAGAGACTGTAAATTTGATGTTCATGTGATCCCTGGCTGCCACTAACCTCGCTGGCCTTTCCTCTACCATCTACCCTACATCACACATACATAAATCTGCCCCAGAGGGAAACCTTCAAGCAATCGTGACAAGTTGAGCACTGGGCTACTCCAAAGCCACTCAGGCATCTGTTGAATCCAGCTGCCCCCACACCGAAAGGTCAGACCCCGCTGGTAGGACGTTGTACATCTAGATCCTAAGTGGTTCTGCTGAATTTAAGCAGTTCTGTATCATGACTTCTGTTCATAACAGAACAACAAGACTGACCTCAATTATCGGCAACATCTAAACCCCACATGGTTCTGCTGACATCCTACTCACAACATGGCTTCTGTTCATAATCAATAGTATGTGGTTCTAGATAATGAAACTCAATGACACCTCATGGATCACATTGCCATTAGCCAAACAAAGTGGTGTGCTGGTCAGATCCCATGGATCAAGCAGAGTGTAGCGGATGCGAGTCCTTGCATCATAAGCTAATTGCTATGCAAGGACGCTGTGTCTGCAGGCTGAACAACAGTATTGGCACTGACACAGAGCGCTGCTGTTTGGCTGGCAGACAGTCCCTGCATCTAATTCACTACGATGCAAGGACTCCTTTCTGTGTAAAGGGGGCCTTTGGAAGACAACCATGTGATTTCTCTTGTGTTTTCTCCTTTTTCAGATTCTATGAGGGATGAGCTTGACTAATCTTGCCATCAATTGTATTGAGAGTGTTTGAGTAAAAACCCAAATGTGTTGAAATGAGCAAATAAAAGACAGTTGGCCGTTTACTTATGTGCTTTGTGGTTCCATTTTTCACTGTGTGATCCAATTGATGCATCCTCTTTGATCTTTGCACAGTATGATCACATATAAAATGGATAAGTTTTGTTACATCTCAATAGCCTTAAAAATGTTCAAAATGTAGCACAAAATAAAAAATTAGCATTCATTGTTTCAGATTGTATCAAACTTTTTTTTACTTGTATTTTTTACAATTATTTCCTCCCTACCCGCAGGTGCTTGAACCATATGGGTCTGGTTGTTTGTACGGTCTATGCAATACAACTGCCGCTTACACATCCCGGATGTCACCACAACCTGTGCATTTATTGGGTTCAAGGTCGGCTTAGACCCAATAGGTTGACTTCCGAGATCTGTGCCTGCACCGGTCATGGTGATTAGCGGCTGATGTCTGTGACCACTACAGCCAATCACAGCTTTGGTCATTATATCTTCCCTGTATAAGAAAGTGCGGAGACTGGGACTGTTTAATGGAAGCAGTGGGGTAAGGTAAGTACAGAAGCCCAACAATGGCGACGACCCTAGTAGGAGCTGCAACTTGTAGGATGACACTTCCCACTTGTGGAGAGGCGGCATCTTCCAGTAGGTTATTACTGATGAATCAACCACTAATGGTGCCGTGTCCTGAGCTCAGAGTGAAGACAGAACATGTTATTAGTTTATTTATAGACTTATTATCATCTGGGCTCCGCTTTATGACGTCTGTAACCTGCACAGGTTCCCAGAAACCTCATATATATATATATACAAACCCTACCAAATAATCAACACCTTCATGTGATTTCTCCATTGTGATATCAAACCTGAAGATCCTGGACTAGACTTTATATGTTCTTCTGATGGGGTAGTTTCATAAACGTGTAAAGGTCCTGAACATTGCCACCAGTTATACCATGTATCTGTGAAGGTCCTGCCCCTTTATACAACCTCTACCAGTTGTACCATACATTTAATATATACACATCTATTCAAGTGCTGCTTCCTATATTTAACATGAATAGCAAAGGTTCTGCATTGTTATCCGGACTCTGACCCGCAGCTGTAAACATATGAGAAGGTTCCTTTAAAGAAAATCTACAAACAAAACCCTTCATGATAAAGCAGTGACATTACTCATAGACACTGGTTACCTTCTTATATTACCAGAGCCCCTCTGTGCCGCAGCGTCACTGTGCCGCAGCACTTCCCCCCTTCCAGTGTGTGAGATTACTGCCAGCAGAGGGAGGGTGGTAGGGGGAGGGTGAACAGTTTGTGAAGCTACAGCATGGAGTGGTACTGGCACCCTTGCAACATCCCCCACCAGGGCCTGGCCTTTCTTTGGGGGCTGTAGGCAGCTGGGGCCCAGAACACCGGAGTGGCTGGCTAGTGCGGCCTTGGCACACTGTGGTCACGGTGCTTCGTATTTGGACCTACAGCCTGGCAGGTCTCCAGGTGGTGCGTGCAAGAAAAGTGGAGGGAGAGGCTGATGAAAGAGGTTTTTCCCTGGGGCAACCCCTGAGGTGTATAAAGAAATCCCTGTGTGATGGAGGATGGGGAGCCCGTGATGGTGAAGCAGCCTAATCCAGGGATCACACAGGCACATTGTGTAAATCAATTCCCATTTCTTTATTCAACGGCAGGCAATGGCCCTAACATCAGCAGCAGATTCTGCAGGCTGGAAAGCTGGTAGGAGAGAGCTGGTCCGCAGGAAGGGTGGCTCACAGCCTGGTAGTAGCTTCAGGCTGGGCTGGTAAAGATGGAGCCGAGTCTTGATGGGTGACCTCTGCTTGGGGGCGTAGGCACCTGACTTGCCCAGGGTGTCAGGCAGTGGCCTCTGCTTTCTGGTATTGAGACACTGGCCTCTGCACCACAGTCATGTGCTTTTCTCTCCTTTCTCTCTGTGCTTACTGGAAAAAACATGTGCTCCAAGATGGAGTCTCTGACTAACTGACTGACCCTGTGCTCCAGCCCACCAGGGTTTTTTTTATACTCCCCTGGTCAGGTGGCAGCACCCTCCCACCAGCTTCCAGCTTGCTTCACAATGGTACAAAGGATATCATAGCGAGGTGATTGGTCTCCCTAACAGCTCCTAACATGGAGAGGGCGCTATTCGCAACAACCACCTAGTGTATGCACTGGCAGGGGTGTTGTACCCACAGAGCCCTTCTGGGAGATTACCACAGTCATGGTGGCTGGATCTATGAGCGCCCCCGGTTTATCTTGATGGGTTTTGATGGTGGATTTTCTTTAATCTGTGAAATTCTTGCATCTTTATCCAGACACATTTAAGGTCCTAGACCTTGATCCAAGCATTTTTCCCAGTTGTTCCATAAAGCTTTCAAGGTCCTGTATCTTTCTCACTATTTGTACCCTGAATCTCTGAAGGTGCTAAGTTCTTCAGAACCTGTTCTCATAACACCTCCGACTAAGGACAACCCTTTTTGGTAGTTTTTGTTTTTTAGGAAACGTTTCAGAGATTGTCAGGGCTGCCTGATAACGTCAGCAAGATAATGATCAGACAACCTGCTCCGAAAACCTGTGCACTCCAGCTTCTCTTTCACCAGGCGCCACCAGAGATTTTTTTAAAATTTTTTTTATCATACTAGTTTATTAGTTTGAACAACATTGAAAGGGAAAAAAAGAAGAAAAAATTGTAAATATTTTCGGGTTCTAACATAATAAATGACTCAAAAGGTTCTGTTTCCCAGGGGTTATTTTGGATGAGCTCCAATTCTTTTTTTGGTTTTACCCCATTATGATACACAAGGGGGCTTATTTACTAAGGGTCCGCAGATGCATTTTTGTCAGACTTTCCGATGTTTTCAAGTTTTGTGCGGCTGTGACAGGTATTTAACAGGGGATTGTGTCACACGCGATCAGATTGGGGCGCAGCTGCGCTGCTTTCATGCAACAGATGTTGGGGGCGAGCCAACGGACAATGTGATGGATTTAGACTGAGAGTGGGATTTAACTTTCAAATTGTGTCGCAAGATCAAGCACTTGCATGCACCAGGAAGAAGAAGGTGAACTCCGGGGACCTGAGCGGGGAAAGGGACATATTATCAGGGAGTGGTCCCTTACAGGACTCTGTGCCCCGGGTGCTGAGCAGGTCTGGGCCCAGTATAAGGCAGCACCTAGTGATGTGACTACTAAGGCCACGTGGGACATATTATCAATGAGTGGTCCCTTACCGGACTCTGCCCCGGGTACTGAGCAGGTCTGGGCCCAGTATAAGGCAGCACCTAGTGATGTGGCCACTAAGGCCACGTGGGACATATTATCAGGGACACGGTTCCAGGAGACTGCGGGGGGCAATGGCGTAAATCTTCTGTGTGGTCTGGCAGATAAAAGGAACAGAAAAAACCCGACACATGACTACTAAAGAGCGATCATTTATTGGGGGGCGGCAGGTGAGGGGGGCGGGGTCAGCAGGTGAGGGGGGAGGGGTCAGCGGTGCTTCCCGTAGCGGTTGAACCTCTTGTACAGGTAGCGGATCCTCTTGTTCAGGTTATGTCTCTCCTCGTAGAACATGCGACTTCCGATCATCATCTTCTTCCTGATGCATCTCTGCAGCTCGTTTCCCTTCCAGCCCCGGAGCCACGAGGGGCCCACAATCAGGTGCTTGGGGTGCGCCTTAAAGTCACCTGGAAATGGTACAAGATAAGAATCAGGACTTGTCTTAAAGGGATCTCCCTAGAATTCTGGAAAACCACATGAGGGCTGAGGCATAGGGTGTAGCTGTACTTCCCAGAGGTCACCAGATCCCGTCACTCCCAGCGGGGCAGAAAGTCTTAGGGTCAGGGAGCCGGTTGCCATTGACCTCCCCAGAGGGCTTAGTGCACAGCAGTGTGAGGACATACACAGAGCAGAAGTGATATATCAAAGTCCTGCTGCTACTAACAGCATACAAAGGTCTGATGACACATCTCTCCAGGGACAATACATAACACTGGCTGCAGAGAGCACAGAGCACAGCAGTGTGAGGTCTGATTACACATCTGGCAGAGGACAGTGGTGGTGGTGGTGGGGGGGTCCTTCAGGCAGAGGACAGTGGTGGTGGTGGTGGGGGGGTCCTAGACTTTCTGAGGATCTCACCAGTAGATAATGTTCGTGCAGCCCCAGACAGTGGGGGGGCGCCCCCCCAGAACAGCCGCGTCACCGCCCACATCTACAACACACAAGAGCCAGGGGGAGGGGGAAAGACTTCTCTGCTTCTGCATTATCTATTGTGAAGTAAGATCCGCCATATTGAGATACTTCCAGGGTTATTATCACATATTATAATATTATTATATCTTATTATATACATTATTATCACAGATTCGCCTGTGACATCAGATCAGTCATTATTAACCAAACTGCAAAGTGTTAAAGCACTACAACTCTCTGCGAGGTGGCACTGCATGCTGGGAGTTGTAGTCCTTCTCCCTCCAGTACACAGTGTAGGGGCCCTAGCGGGACAAGTCATGGAGGAGACCCGGGGAGCACGCGCATACCTCCGTGTGCCGCACAGGTCACAAGCTTCTCATGGAGGCCGCCATGTTTCTTTCCCAGGATGCACCACAATTTCCGCAATGGCGAAGTGACGTCACGGCGGCCTTTTTGCTGTAGTGGAAAACCATAACATGACAGAGATTGTTTGCGCGATGTAACCCCGCCCCTTACATCTGATTGGTTTATCCGTGTGTCTAACGTTCATGACGTCGGAAGACCCGCCCCCTTACTGTCCTGCAGCACGTGCAGAGGTCGTGTGAGGGTGATATGGGCGGTATTCAGTATGTGGCGGCTCCATGGTCGCACGTGACTACTGCAGCCAATCAGGAGCTTCAGTGATGATGTAAGGACCACAGATTGGCTAGTGACTGGTGAGGTCATGTGTGTGATGTCATCACCGGAGCCACAAGGGATTTCATGGGTTAATATTGGTTATTTTTACCATATAACCACTTCTGCCGCTCGCTGTATAGTGGCCGCACTGGGAAGAACACGCTAAAGACGTCATGTGACTTGTGGCCTCTGCCGGAGCCCCCCAGGGGCCGTTTCCTGGAGACCTTGGCCCACGGGACGCCCCATGTTTGGAGGGGATTTTGGGGGGAGGTGGGACGTCTGGTCAGGCCCAGGTGGGACCCTGGTGCCGGAGCAGGTAAGTCGTTTCCCGCCTGGGACATTTTCGTATTTTCAGTCTTCTGCGCCTGCTAACAACCAGAAGTGCTGGGGGTCACAGAAGTGGCCAATCAGTGGCCTCCGTGGACGATGCAGGAATGGGCGCCCAGTGCGCTGTCTGTTCAGAACCGCGGACCCGTTTCCCACGTGGCTCCTTTACTTCAGCGCGGCCGCAGGTGCTGGGGGCTTAGAGGAATCTTCCATGTGATGTGATATCTGAGAACACAGACATAACATTCTGTCCCCTCCATGGCTGCTCCGGCGCTTGTCCCAGCGCGTGACTAACGCTGTACGATAGAAAACGCCGGAACGATCTGTGACGCCTTGGGTCATGATGGTCAAAGCCGCTTGTATCGCGGTGAGGTTGTTACAGAGGACGTGTCCCCTGTTTGTGCAGTCTCACCCTATACCCTATCGTGGCCTCGTGCACGTGTCTGGCTGGATGAGGTTGGTGGGTGAGTGCTGCCCCCCTGCCAGGTCCATGGCACTGACCCTTCCTGCTGCTGTGTTGGCACATTTCTAGAGTTTGCACTGCAATTTGCTCAATAGTAGGCTATAGGGCGTGAGCTAGATGCAGTCTGTGTGGCAAGAGGGAATGCTTATAGGGAACCTGTCAGCAGGGGTGTCATTTTTAGCTGGTGACAGGTTCCTATAGCCTCTGATATGCTGATTTGACAATTCCTTTGTCAGCATTCTGAATCATTTCAGTACTTTTTAGAAGTTTAATTCCAATTACCTGGCTCCTCCGTACCCCCAGCACCTATCAACATATCTGGGCCTTATGACTACGGGGAAAGGGCAAGACCCCACTGAACCCCCCAACACCTGTAGCACCTGCCACGCCGTCTCTGCTCCGGACCGCCTGCGCCTCTCATCCCCAGACTCCGACACCTCTCCGCTCCTCACCCACCAAAGCCCCTGTGGGCAGTCCACAGACACCTACCTGTTGTGAGATGGCGCAGGAAACCGCTGGCACATACGGCAGGAGTGCTACCGCTTCACAGCCTGCCCGACACCCACTGCCAGGCAGCGGCATACAGGAGAGACGTGATGCACCGGGGTCTACATCCGCGCTACATCCCGCCACAGTAATACTGCCACCTCTCCTGCCGCACAGGAACTCACCTCACTGGCTTCCTGCTCATCGGATGCCTCCCAGCACTTCATCCTGGCCCATCTGTCGTCTGCGAGTACTGCAGTGGCCCCTGATCTCCCAACGTTACATCGGCCTCTTCCAGATGATGGAACTAAAGATCGCATCCCTCAACGACCCAGATCAAAACGCTCACAGGTACAGACACAGGGCTCAGATCTTATGCTTACCGGAGACCCATTTCAAGAGCAACCATGGCCAAACAATCAAACACAAACACTACACTTCATGGTTTTATGCCAACAATCCACGGCCACAATCTGGTGGCGTAGCAATCGGTGTCCACAAGTCCCTTACACACACGATAGTGGATTGCACCACAGACCCCAATGGCAGGTATATTCTCCTGATGCCCCTAACCAAAACCAGGTTACATTCCTCACTCAACTCATAGACAACATCACCCCCTTATCAAAGGAACACTGGTGCTAGGGGGCAACCTCAATCTGACTTTAGACCCCACACTAGACAATTCACCTGGCAGATCCAGTATACCCTACTCTGCCTTGAGGAAGATTAAACTTCTCTACTGCACCTCCAACTCTGTGACGCCTGGAGGCTGCAACATCCATTGAATAGGGACTTCAGCTTTTTCTCTGCTCCTCACGGGGATTACAGTAGGCTGGATTATATCCTTGTCCAGCATAAAGCGCTCTGTTGACTAATGTCCTCCTCCATCCGGAATATTGTCCTCTCGCACCCCCGTCTAGTGCACATTTAAACTTCCATTCCTTAACAGGAAACAATGGTTGTGGAGACTCAACAAGTTGTACCACAGAGGTCACACGTAACATTGCCCAATTTAACAACCGATCACACGTCAGACCCCACTCCCGCAGTGTCACAATAGGAAACCCCTAAGGGATCCATACGACAGGGTTTTATCAATCATGGCGCTCGCATTAAGCGAGAAAGATCACACACGCTACGGACAGGAACCTGTTGCGGACAGTGCCTCTCTGGAACTGAGACACAAACAGGTTCCATCCAACCCTAATTCTACGTGACCTCCAAGCGGCTAGGCTAGAGGTTAAACGCCTATTAGAAAAAGCCTATGCAGGTTTGTCGTAACAAATTTTACCAGTACGTCAACAAATGCAGCTGCATGCTCACTAAAGGCCTCAGGAGTTGCACAGTCCTTCATTTCCTTCTTTAAATCCACCCAAAATAAAGTGGCACACACCACCCTAGAAATAGCAGACATCTTTCTCTCCTTCTACACATCGCTCAACAACCTAATGACCGAACCCCAAGACCCAACCCCTTGTCACCCCTCTCCATACCCTATGTCACTATTCACTACCCCACTGGCAAGCTCCATCACTGATTTGGAGGAACCATTCACCCCATCAGAATTTGGATGGTAAAAGCCCAGGCCCAGACGGATTCACAGGCAAATTCTTTAAACATTTTTTACTAATAAAGCCCTTTAATACAGTCTCCCCTGACTGGCCCTTCCTGTCACAACATCTGCTCATGTTGTTGTCATCCCCAAGCCCAGCAAAGACCCACAATTGTGTTCCAACTACCGTCCCCTCTCTGGCATTATGCCCAGTCGCACCAAACACTCTGATTCTCTCACTAGATGCCGAAAATGCTTTCGATCTATTGGCCCTCCCTTAGACAGACCCTCTCCCGAACTTCACAGCCAAAATCCTCTCCACCTCCCGCAAATCTCTCAGCCATTATTAAAATAAATGGCAGCCTCTCTGATTCGTTCGCCATCCACAATGGCACCGGCCAAGGTTGTCCCCTATCCCCACGTGTTGGAGATGGAGCACCTCCTGGTGGCGATTAGAAACAACCCAGACATTAGGCAAGTCCAGATTGCCGGGATGGAATACAAATGTTCAGCCTTTGCGGACGACCTACTGGTCTATGTAACAGACCCCCACTCATCCCTTCCCGCTCTGATGACTTGGCTAGTGGTCCAACTTCAAGGTCAACATGACCAAATCTGAAGCCCTCAATGTCTCGCTCCCTCCTGCCGACCTGTCTCCCTTGATGTATGCATTAAATACCTGGGGATCAAAATCCGCAAATACTTGTCCAAGCTATTTGCCGACATCTTTTCTCCCCTACTATTTTCCTGGTTCGGATGCCTGAAGATGACCCCGCTGCCACGACTGCTCGTCCTGGTACAGACTATCCCGATCTTCATACCCTTCTACTTCTGGAAGAAGGTCCGAAAATTCTTCAGGTCCTTCACCTGGTCCACTGGTCACCCTAGAATCCGAAGGGATATCCTGACTTGCCCCAAAGACATAGAATGAATTGGGCTACTCTAATGTCGTCTCTATTACTTGTCAGCAGCCTATTCAGGGGTCCTAGACTTTTTCCACGGCTTGACCTCTAAGGCTTGTAAAGTACTCCCGAACACCCCTGAAGCAACTCTTCTGCTCATGTTTGACCTGCCATCTCACAAATATAGGAAGTCCCTCGCACGCCACCTTCTTTAAGCCGCCAAGACAGTAATTCCAAGGAGATAGCGTTCAGATCCCCCCCCCAATCTCTGAATGGTTGGCAGAAGTGGCCTCCACACACAGGATGGAAGAACTTATAGCACAGTCCCCCGAAGACCTTCCCGATCCTCCGATACCTGGCTGCACTGCCAATCATTTCTATCCTCTCCTGAGCCGTCAGCTGCCCCCCTCCCCAATACCTCCCTAACCTTCCCCTCCTATCCACCCTCATCCCCCCCCCCTTTTTTCTTCTTCTCTTTCTTCCCCCTGTTTTTCTCGAGTTATAGATATGACCATACAAGTTAATGTCATATTCTGCATTGTACCTGCACCATGCTGATGGCACCATCCTTGTTTGGCTTTGGATTCGCATTGCCCTAAAAGGTGTTATATTGCTACCATACGTATGTCATGCCAATGGTGATATGTCTGTTGTCTAATAAAGTTTTAAACTTCAATTAAATGTGGTAATACAGAATGGGATGGGGAAATGCTTCTGCACAGTGTAACAGCCTGGGAAGATATAGAATGGAGGGGCTCTGGTAGCTCCACCAGATGCTTTCTGGCGCATTAGCAAAACAATAACAGTTGATATTAGAAGGCAGGAGACCATGGATAAGAAATACAAGAAGATCCCACAGTCCCGGTGCCAGCATCTATGAGTAATGTCCCGGATCTATGAGTAATGTCCCGGGTCTATCAGGATGGATTTTCATGGTAGTTTTCTAATTTAGGTTATTTCTATTTTTTTGAAGGGGGAGGGGGCTAAAGCAAGAAAAAAATCATACATCCAATTTAGAATAGGATTCACACTGTTATTTATTACAATGGAAGACTCTTGTCAAATCCTTTTTTTTTTTTTAGAAGTTTTGGAAATATTTGGTCAATGCTCAGGTTAGTAAATCTTTGTGCATGTTCACACCATGGGGAGATTTCTCAGAAGTGACCGAGGTAAAACGGTTCTAGTTGCCCATGGAAACCAACCAGAGCTCAGCTTTAGGCTAGCTTCACATGAACGCGTGCTGCACACCCGTCTCCACGTGGACACCTGGCGCGGCCAGCCGGACTTACGGGAAGAGATCGAGCCTGCTCACCTGAATACGGAGCGTTGGCGCATGTGTGTTCTCACCGTCGCATGGTAGGTGTCTATGGGGACACGTGTCCAGCTGAAAATATGCGGCCAGATGTACATCCCACAATGTCCATGTGAATGGGGCCTTAAGAGGCAGCTGTGGGAAAATGAAAGCTGAGCTCTGATTGGCCGCCATAGGCAACTAGAACAGTTTTACCTCAGATATTGCTGCTAAATCTTCCCTAATGTTTTTTCTGGATTTACTAATAATATGCAACAAAATTCTCAGAATCTGCCTCCATTCATTCTAATTGGAGGAGGAGAAGGCAGCTTTTCACACAAGATAAAAAAAATTGACAGTGAGTAAAACTGTGAGCGAAGCCGGGAGCAACCTGGAGAAACTCACTGCATACAAAAATATACAACATCTAAACTTCCAAAAATAAATTCCTTTACATTGAGATATTTACATTGTCGTATAGGACAAACCATTTATAGGTGCACAGAGAGAATCTTCTTATCCACTGACGACGCGTCCTGCCGCGTTATTCAAGGCCGCCCCATTCTCCTAGGTTATCCGAGGCCGCCCCATTCTCCTAGGTTATCCGAGGCCGCTCCATTCTCCTACTTGTTCTAAGTCCTTAGAGGTTTAGTTTTAGAGAAACCCCATGAAAACAGTCCAGCAGGTAACGGCATCCATGGGATTGTTGGTCCAGTATCTGGAGATTCATGTCCACCAGCACCAGACAATCCGAATGTGAAGATCCTTCTTGGCTCAGTCGCATTGTCCCGCTATTGTGCCCTGGGTTTATAACCTCAGTCAAAGTTTTAGCTATAAATATAAGCATCGGATGGGTATTTCGAGATGAGCAGAAGTCGCCAATATGTCCTTATTTTATCTTTGACCTTAAATGAGAATGTAAAAAAGCAGAAGCAGCCTGAAAATCCTATTCTAATACATCTAGAGCAATGTGGTTCATCATAAGAACTCCTGGATCTTCTCCACGCATCCTCCTAGATGCATCTCTCTCAGCACATTGAAGAGCGTTTCCCTCGCCACTTGGGAGGAACCAGCACCATGAACCCAATAGGAGAGCATCTCATACTGGGCTTCCTTGTAATGTCTGTTCTCCTGCATACACCTCTCAATGTTGTTGTCACTGACACCCAGAAGACGGATCATCTCCTTCCATCTGGGGACCGGAATGCAGTCAATGATTTTGTAGAGGACTTCTGTGCCTAGAAGACAAAATAAAATACATTTCCACAAATGTTGTTCAGGTGTCATTTTCTGGTTCACATCTCATGGGGCTTTACTAACAGTCAACAAGTCAAAACTATTTTTGTCAAAGCCTAAAAACCGTTATTATTACTCTGGCCGAGTTATACTTCTCTCCATTCTAACTTTTCTCTAGAAATATACTCTACATATCCTGGAGTAGTCTTCTTTCTGGTCCTCCTACTGGGCTGTCATTGAGATTTGTAGATCTGGTCGTAGAGACAAATGACCATAGATCCATGTTACATCTGCCTCGGTTTTCTGCAGTTCGTACTGTAAGGTGAAGCTTTTCAGCAGTCTGAACAGTGCTGTGGACCTCCCTTTGGTTTTATTTGTCTGTCTTTTGGGGGCTGTTTGGGAGGCTCAGAATTATGCCTCACAGTACATGTCCTGCCCTTACAATCTACTTGTCCACTTTCCTATACATCTTCTCTTTAACGGACAACAGGTTGTAGGGTTGTAACCCCAGCACACTGACACACTGGCATTTTATAAATAATGCATATTAGCTTGAGGGGCTCCATTAACAGCTGATGAGCCCGGAGCACCTCATTTGCATTTTTTTTGTAGAAACCAGGATGTAAGAAGCTAAAAGAAGACAGGATCTTGCCAGAGGGGGCGCTCTCCAATATTTCCGTGTGCTGGCTTTACAATGCGGGTGTTAGATTCCCTCTAGACATCTCATTCATGGCCCCATGTATGGGGCAAAGCCTAACCCTAGATATAGGTATAGAGAGGTATGTATGGGGTAAAGCCTTACCCTAACCCTAGATATACACTCACCGGCCACTTTATTAGCTCCACCTGTCCAACTGCTCGTTAACACTTAATTTCTAATCAGCCAATCACATGGCGGCAGTGCATTTAGGCATGTAGACATGGTCAAGACAATCTCCTGCAGTTCTCCCGAGCATCAGTATGGGGAAGAAAGGTGATTTGTGGCCTTTGAACGTGGCATGGTTGTTGGTGCCAGAAGGGCTGGTCTGAGTATTTCAGAAACTGCTGATCTACTGGGATTTTCACGCACAACCATCTCTAGGGTTTACAGAGAATGGTCCGAAAAAGAAAAAACATCCAGTGAGCGGCAGTTCTGTGGGCGGAAATGCCTTGTTGATGCCAGAGGTCAGAGGAGAATGGGCAGACTGGTTCCAGCTGATAGAAAGGCAACAGTGACTCAAATCGCCACCCGTTACAACCAAGGTAGGCAGAAGAGCATCTCTGAACGCACAGTACGTCCAACTTTGAGGCAGATGGGCTACAGCAGCAGAAGACCACACCGGGTGCCACTCCTTTCAGCTAAGAACAGGAAACTGAGGCTACAATTTGCACAAGCTCATGGAAATTGGACAGTAGAAGATTGGAAAAACGTTGCCTGGTCTGATGAGTCTCGATTTCTGCTGCGACATTCGGATGGTAGGGTCAGACAACATGAAAGCATGGATCCATCCTGCCTTGTATCAGCGGCTCAGGCTGGTGGTGGTGGTGTCATGGATCCATCTGCATCTGTATCAGGGCCAGGCTGGTGGTGGTGGTGTGTCATGGATCCATTCCTGTTGTATCAGCGGCTCAGGCTGGTGGTGGTGGTGGGTCATGGATCCATCCTGCCTTGTATCGGCTCAGAGTGGTGGTGGTGGTGTCATGGATCCATCCTGCCTTGTATCGCGGCTCAGGTGGTGGTGGTGGTGTCATGGATCCATCGCCTTGTATCAGCGGCTAGGTGGTGGTGGTGGTGTCATGGATCCATCCTGCCTTGTATCAGCGGCTCAGGCTGGTGGTGGTGGTGTCATGGATCCATCCTGCCTTGTATCAGCGGGTCAGGCTGGTGGTGGTGGTGTCATGGTGTTGTTGCTGACCATGTCCATCCCTTTATGAGCACAATGTACCCTGTAACATCTGATGGCTACTTTCAGCAGGATAATGCGCCATGTCATAAAGCTGGAATCATCTCAGACTGGTTTCTTGAACATGACAATGAGGTCACTGGACACAAATGGCCTCCACAGTCACCAGATCTCAATCCAATAGAGCATCTTTGGGATGTGGTGGAACGGGAGATTCGCATCATGGATGTGCAGCCGACAAATCTGCGGCAACTGTGTGATGCCATCATGTCACTATGGAGCAAAATCTCTGAGGAGCTTCCAGCACCTTGTTGTATCTATGCCACGAAGAATTGAGGCAGTTCTGAAGGCAAAAGGGGGTCCAACCCGTTACTAGCATGGTGTACCTAATAAAGTGGCCGGTGAGTGTAGGTATAGAGAGGTATGCGACAAAGCCTAACCCTAACCCTAGATATAGGTATAGAGAGGTATGTATGGGGCAAAGCCTAACCCTAACCCTATATATAGGTATAGAGAGGTATGAGACAAAGCCTAACCCTAGATATAGGTATAGAGAGGTATGTATGGGGCAAAGCCTAACCCTCTCCCACGCAGGCAGGACAAGCCTTGGAGATTGATAACTTTCATTTGAAAAGGGGATTAGTCTCTCCAAAACGCGTTGTGACTCTGTACTTGTAGTATTTATTCATAAACCGACTTCTATCCATACCTGGACCTTTGGAGAACATGGATACATTGGTGTGCGCCCCTTTGTCCCCAATTCTTGGCTCTGCTCTGATTTTACATCTACATGGTACCCAGGTATCTCCTCTTACATGGACTCTTGAATCTCCACTTACTCTTTAGGCTTGGAGTCTTTGTCTGTAATGTGATGTCCGGCAATGGAAGCAGAGTAGACTGAGCTTCATTTTGTATCTGAGGTCCACCATCGACAACATAAACTTTGTGTCCAGGGAGATATTCTGGTTTATCCGGAGAACTGTAGCTTTCCATCTAAACAAAGAAGAAAGGAGTTTTTAACGTTTTTGTTATTTTTCACATTTTAAACCTTAAAGGCTGTTTATTCATGGGGAATATGGACTACATGGCCAGAAGTGTGTGGACTAATGCATAGGAACATAGGTTTAGTCTAACACTTTGTACTTCATACAGTGTCCATTGCCCTGGAGCGGAGGTCAAGCTCAAGAGATGATTTTCAGGAAGAGCATGTTGAGGAACAGGAAGTGGTCCCCAAAGGTCACCAAAGGATGTGGCCAAGGGTTACACTGGTGAGTGTAGATAAGGGATTGTCTTGGTGCCGCTTAAAACCTACAGAATAGGTTATAGAGGGAACCACCAAGTCACTGTGACGGGATAGGGTGGCAATAGTTGACAGATGAGGAAGCTTGAAGGACTTAAGAAAGACTAGGCTGGAGACTAGACGGATGATGAGAATATCAAGGATGGGTTATGTTTACACAGGGAGGGGGCAATGACTTTTTGGTGTAGAATAAGGCATAAACCTCTGAATTGACACCATAAAACTGGCGTGAAAGTTTCTGCAATTGACTCCAGTCCCTTAATGGAAATAATAGTAGCGGAGCTGTTCACCTAATGTATGACCTGTACCTCATCATAAATTGGGTGCACTGGGGTAACAGGGTGTCAAAAACGAGGGAGAAAAATGTTGGTCTTTATATGTTCCCTCCACGGTGTTTACTTAATAGAATGCAGAGGAGGTGAGAAAAATCCCTTTAAATCTGCCAATAAATCCAGTTAGTCCAGTTCCACCAGCTACATAGTGTTATATTATATATATATATAATAGTGTATATACACTGTATATACACTGTGTATATACAGCTGTATATACTGTTAATGCTATTCAATAACAGGAACTGATCCCAATGTTCTATGGCGGAAAATCCCTTATTCTTCGGCTTGTTTTACAGTCACAAAGTTCCTGGAGTTACCGGCAGAACACATCGGTCCTTCCTATTCCAAGTACCGGCAGTAGCGGAACACACCGGTCCTTCCTATTCCAAGTACCGGCAGTAGCAGAACACACCGGTCCTTCCTATTCCAAGTACCGGCAGTAGCAGAACACACCGGTCCTCCTATTCCAAGTACAGGCAGTAAGCGAACACCACCGGTCCCCTCCGGTCCTATCTCTATTCCAAGTACCGGCAGTAGGGAAACACGGCCTTCCATTCCAATTACCGGCAGTAGCGGAACACACCCCGGTCCTTCCTATTCCCAGGTACCGGCAGTAGCGGAACACACCCGGTCCTTCCTATTCCAAGTAACGGCAGTAGCGGAACACAACACGGTCCCTCCCTATTCCAGGTACGGCAGTAGCGGAACACACCGGCTTCCTATTCCATAGCACCGGCCAGTAGCGGAACACACCGGTCCTTCCTATTCAGGTACCGGCAGTAGCGGAAACACACGGTCCTTCATTCCAGGACGCAGAGAGGAACACCACCGCAGTCCCCATTCCAGGTACGGCAGTAGCGGAACACAACGGTCCTTCCTATTCCAAGTTACCGGCACAGTTCGGAAACACACCGGCCTTCCATATTCCAAGTACGGCAGTAGCGGAACACACGGTCCTTCTATCCAAGTACCGGCAGTAGCGGAACACACCGGTCCTTCCTATTCAGTACCGGCAGTAGCGGAAACACACCGGTCCTTCCTATTCCAGGTAACGGCAGTAGCGGAAAAAACAAAAAAAAAACATCCCAATTAGTACCCAATAAACAAAAACCCCATTTTATCCAGAGTAGAGTAACCCCCCCAAAAACGGAACACACCGGTCCTTATTCCAGGTACCGAGCAGTAGCGGAACACAACCGGTCCTTACTTACCAGGTACCGGCAGTAGCGGAACACCGGTCCTTCCTATTCCAGGTACCGGCAGTAGCGGAAACACAACGGTCCTTCCTATTCCAGGTACCGGCAGTAGCGGAACACACGGTCCTTCCTATTCCAGGTACCGGCAGTAGCGGAACACCACCGGTCCTTCCTATTCCAGGTACGGCAGTAGCGGACACACCGGTCCTTATTCCAGGACCGGCAGTAGCGCACACAGGTCCTTCCTATTCCAGTAACGGCAGTGCGGAACACACCGGTCCTTCCATTCCAGGTACCGGCAGTAGCGGAACACACCGCGTCCTTCCTATTCCAGTACCGGCAGTAGCGGAACACACCGGTCCTTCCTATTCCAGGTAACGGCCGTAGCGGAACACAACGGTCCTTCCTATTCCAGGTACCGGACGTAGCGGCACACACCGGTCCTTCTATCCAGGTACCGGCAGTAGCGGAAACACCCGGTCCTTCCTATCCAGGTACCGGCAGTAGCGGAACACACCGGTCCTTCCTATTCCAGGTACCGGCAGTAGCGGAACAACCGGTCCTTCTATTCCAGGTACGGCAGTAGCGGGAACACACCGTCTTTCTATTCCAGGTACCGCAGTAGCGGAACACACCGGTCTTCGTTTTCCAGTACCGCAGTAGCGGAAACACACCGGTCCTTCCTATTACAGTACCGGGGCTAGCGGAACACACCGGTCCTTCCTATTCCAGTACGGCAGTAGAGGAACAACCGGTCCTTCCTATCCAGGTACCGGCAGTAGCGGAACACAACGGTCCTTCCTATTCCAGGTACCGGCAGTAGCGGAACACACCGGTCCCCTATTCCAGTACGGCTAGAGCGGAACACACCGGTCCTTCCTATTCCAGGTACCGGAAGTAGCGGAACACACGGTCCTTCCATTCCAGGTACCGGCAGTAGCGGAACACACCGGTCCTTCCTATTCAGGTACCGGCAGTAGCGGAACACACCGGTCCTTCCTATTCCGGTACCGGCAGTAGCGGAACACACCGGTCCTTCCTATTCAAGTACCGGCAGTAGCGGAACACAACGGTCCTTCTATGCCAAGTTACCGGCAGTAGCGGAACACCACGGTTTCCTATTTCCAAGTAGCGGAACACACCGGTCCTTCCTATTCCAAGTACCGGCAGTAGCGGAACACACCGGTCCTTCCTATTCCAGGTACCGGCAGTAGCGGAACACACCGGTCCTTCCTATTCCAGGTACCGGCAGTAGCGGAACACACCGGTCCTTCCTATTCCAGGTACCGGCAGTAGCGGAACACACCGGTCCTCCTATCAGGTACCGGCAGTAGCGGAACACACGTCCTTCCTATTCCAGGTACGGCCAGTAGCGGGAACACACGTCCTTCCTTTCCAGGTACCGGCAGTAGGGAACACACGGTCCTTCCTATTCCAGGTACCGGCAGTAGCGGAACACACCGGTCCTTCCTATTCCAGGTACCGGCAGTAGCGGAACACACGGTCCTTCCATTCAGGTACCGGCAGTAGCGGAACACACCGGTCCTTCCTATTCCAGGTACCGGCAGTAGCGGGAACACACCGGTCTCATTCCAGTACGGCAAGTGCGGAACACACCGGTTCCTTCCTATCCAGTACCGGCAGTAGCGGAAACACACCGGTCCTTCCTATTCCAGTAGCAGTACGGAACACACCGGTCCTTCCTTCCAACCGGCAGTGCGGAACACCGGTCTTCCATTTCCAGTCGCGGAACACACCGGTCCTTCCTATTCCAGGTACCGGCAGTAGCGGAAACACACGGTCCTTCCATTCCAGGTACCGCAGTAGCGGAACCACACGGTCCTTCCTATTCAAGTTACCGCAGTAGCGGAAACACACCGGTCCTCTATTCCAGGTACCGGCAGTAGCGGAACACACGTCCTTCCATTCCAAGTACGGCCAGTGCGGAACACACCGGTCCTCATATTCCAGGTACCGGCAGTAGCGGAAACACCGGTCCTTCCTATTCCAGGTACGGCAGTAGGGAACACACCGGTCCTTCCTATTCCAGGTACGGCAGTAGCGGAAACACGGTCCTTCCTATTCCAGGTACCGGCAGTAGCGGAACACACCGGTCCTTCCTTCCAGGTTACCGGCAGTAGCGGAACACACCGGGTCCTTCTATTCCAGGTACGGCAGTAGCGGAACACACCGGTCCTTCCTATTCCAGGTACCGGCAGTAGCGGAACACACCGGTCCCTGTCCTATCAGGTAACGGCAGTAGCGGAAACACCGGTCCTTCTATTCCAGTACCGGAGTACGGAACACACCGGTTCTATTCATATGCAGTAGCGGAACACACGTCCTTCTATTCCAAGGTACCGGCAGTAGCGGAAACACACCGGTCCTTCCTATTCCAACAAGTAGCGGAACACCCGGTCCTTCTATTCCAGTACGGCAGTAGCGGACACACCGGTCTTCCTATTCCAGGTACCGGCAGTAGCGGAAACACCGGTCCTTCCTATCCAGTACGGCAGAGCGAAACACGGTCCTTCCTATTCCAGGTACCGGCAGTAGCGGAACACACCGGTCCTTCCTATTCCAGGTACCGGCAGTAGCGGAACACACCGGTCCTTCCTATTCCAGGTACGGCAGTAGCGGAACACACGGTCCTTCCTATTCCAGGTAACCGCAGTAGCGGAACACACCGGTCCTTCCTATTCAGGGTACCGGCAGTAGCGGAACACACCGGTCCCTCCTTCCAGGTACCGGCCAGTAGCGGAACACCACGGTCCTTCCTATTCCAGGTGACCGGCAGTAGCGGAACACACCGGTCCTTCTATTCCAAGTACCGGCAGTAGCGGAACACACCGGTCCTTCCTATTCCAAGTACCGGCAGTAGCGGAACACACCGGTCCTTCCTATTCCAGTACGGCGTAGGAACACACCGGTCCATTCCTATTCCAGTACCGGCAGTAGCGGAAACAACGGTCATTCATCAGGTACCGATGCAGCAGTCTAGCGGAAACACACGGTCCTTCCTATTCCAAGTACCGGCAGTAAGTAGTAGGAGTAGAAAAGAGACTATTGGGCCGTGGAGTAGCCGCGACGTGTAGCCTCATGTCCGGCTAGTCCACGCCCAGAAGCCACTTTACAAAATTTACATTAGGGCAATAAAAGATTTTAAAAAGATGGTGGACGGAGGATCGCTCTAAAAGGTCTACCTCACGTCCAATACATGCACTCACCACCTGTTCTATCTTTAAGGTAGAATCGTGGTGGTAGATTCTCTTTAGTTAGGCAGAACCCTTTAAATGCATCAGCTATACCAGGGGTTGCTCAGTGGCTGCTTCCTGCAAAAACAAATAGTCAAAGTTAATAAGTTAATATAATAATCCTACAGTGACAATGGAGCTTAAACTATGGTATATAAAGGGACTAGCGGATGACAATCTGGGACCAACATATACAGTGATGCTGGCGTGTAAGAGAACCCCAGCCATTTCCAGGGTCCCGAGGATTACATTGCAGACGAGTGCACGTCTAGTTCAATCCTAAAAGCACACCCATTGCTCAGGTAATGCCCAAAGTCACATAAAGGACCCTAAGCCGCATAGTACCAAGTAGGCCACTACACAGAGAACGGTGCTGTGAATCAGCTAGTGTGGGCTGCTGCAAACTGATCGTGGGGAGGTCTTAAGGATCGTCATCAGTATCAATACCCCCCAAAAAATGATTGGGACAAGGACATTCCCAGAAAGTGTCCGAATTAGATGACAACTCCTTCAGGGCAGTGGAAGTTCTTTTACGAAGTCAAAGTCCAACCCCTTAGTCTTAGCTCTCAATGGATTGGGTTTTTTACGTTAGAGGCCGTGAAGCAGCCTTGTCAACTTGATGGAATACGGGACTTAGCTTCTAAAAGCAATGTCTTATGCAAATGTAACCTCTCAAATACATCCTAACCATCTTAAGTTAGCCAGACCCACTGTAAAAAGCCTTGAGCAACAGATCTTAGTATAAGCCACGCAGTGTCATGGGCCCAAGTCTCGGGTATCATAAAGTCACGGACTAGCATACTCTGATATCACGGTCACCGGGAGGGGGCTTTTTCGTGAAGCAGGTACGGTCTTAGATTCTTGAAATGATTGGAGCCACCAGAGCCAGGATAATGAGCGTCCATGAACAACCGGCTACAAGTAGGGCATACACCCTGTCAGTTCTGAAGAGGATGGATAAAACAGGTTTAGTGCATAAGCAGGACTATCATTTTTATTACATATTCTTTGATCACTCTTTACATTGTCTTTTACATTTTGGCTTTAGACAAAGTGGGACACAAAAATCATGTATGTATATAATATAAATACATTATACTACAGAAGTACATCTACATACAATTACTATACCCCCCAGTGTACATTATAATCATTATACTACAACATGTACATTACTACATTATTATACTAACAGCATCGTTACATTATAATACATATACTAAGCGTGTACATGGCCATACATTATACTACAGCATGTACATTATAATACATTATACTACAGCGTGTACATTATATAATTATATACAGCGTGTACATTATAATACATAACTACGCGTGTACATTATGCTACATTATACTAACAGCGTGGACATTATATACATATAGACAGCGTGTACATTAAATACTTATACTATAGGTTGATTATAATACATTTATACTAAGGTACATTATGTACATTATCTACAGATGTACATTATACACATGTCATATACAGCATGTTATCATTTAATACATTATACTACAGAATGTTACATTATAAGTACATTATAATACAGGCTGTTACAGTTATAATACATTAACTAGCGTGATAACATTATGCTACATTATACACAGCGTGTACATTATAATACATTATACTACAGCTGTGTACATTATACCATACATTATACTATAGGTACGCGTACATTAGCTACATTACTATACACGTGTAATTATAATAATTATACGAGCGTGACATTATAATACATTCTATAAGCATGTACATGATATACATTATACTACAGCTTTACAACATTACTACATTATATATAGTGTGTACATATAATACATTATCTACAGCGTGATACATTATAAGTACATTATAACTACAGCGTGTACATTATAATTACATTATATATAGGTGCTTACATTATACTACGACAGCGTGTACATTATAATACATTATACTATAGCGTGTACCATGCATAATACATTATACTACAACGTGTACATTATAATCAATTATACTGTATAGCGTGTACATTAAATACATTATACTACAGCGTGTACATTATATACATTCTATATAGGTGTACATATAATACATTATACACAGCGTGTTAATTATAAGCATTATACTATAGGTGTACATTATAAACTTTATACAGCGGTACAACATTATACCTATAGCGTGTACATTATAAACATTATCACAGTGTAATGATACTTATCTACAGCGTGTATTGTATTTTTTACAAGGTACGGCAAACAAGGGGTTACAAGTAAAGGCTCAAATATATATGGGTCAATGTAACCAGTGAAGAGCTCTATAATGTTTGTGCAGCCTAGATACTAAGGGTCCTGGGTTGAATCTGCGCTACGGTATAAATCCCCTGGAGCGTCAGATGTTTGATTATACATACACTTGTCTACGGGTGCTCCCATGCATATCCATGTAGCAGATGCGGGGAATCCGTGCTCCCATGGCTGCCGGTCCCCGTTCCTGCCGCTTCCTCTCTGGCTGTGCTCCAAGGTTCCGGCGTGCAGGTGAGGCCTCCATGCCTTCAGCGCGCGGTCCGCTGCTAGGGGTGCATTGCGCGACTTCTTCTAACTTAAAGAGCATTCCCATTGACGCTAAGTCACTCCTGGGTTGCTATATAACCACGGGTCCCTCACTCTAGCGGATCTTAAAGTCTTCCCAACTGAAGTGAAAGCCACTGTGTGTATCCGTGGTCCTTCTGTGTGTGTACTTGGGCCGTATCCAGTGGTCAGATACCATGGGTCCGTATCTGTGTTCGTATCTGTGGGTCCGTCCTGTGGTCAACTGTGGTCTGTTCCCATATGACGTCCTCACTGCTGTGCGTCCAGGTTCCAGCCCAGCGATGTCTTCACTCCGTACCAGCGTACCATGCTCCTCTGAGTTCCTGCTGTCATCTCGATTGTGACTGTTTTCCTGAAATTGTTACCCTGGCTGCCAATGTGGGTTCTCATTTACCATCCCCCAGTGGTCCAGAGGGCCCATAGACATTCCAAAGAGACTATCAGACGGTTCAGCCTTCAAAAAACCGTGAAAATTACTGAGGGCCGCCGACCACTTCGTTGGGTTTCCCGACTTTTTACGTTCTGAGCCGCTATTAACTGAGGTTTTTGGAGCACGCAGTAGATTTCGCCGCATCCGTGCGACTTTTACACTACACTAATGGGGAGCGGGTCGTGGACGATCCGACGGATTCGGGACCACATGGGGGATTTAAAGATTTCAAATTGTGTCGCCACCAAGCACTTACATAGGACCAGGAAGAAAGAGGGAAATCCGGGGATATCCTGAGGACGGCGGAATGCGGAACACAGCAGGATTCGGGGCCAACGATCAGTGACTCCCTGCACCGGCATTATACATCAGCACACAATGCACTGACATGCACGGTCAGAAAGAAGGGGAACTCCGGGAGCTGAGGCGGGGAAGTGACCTGCAGATATTCAGGCCGGATCTTGAGTGACTCCCCGCACAGCGCATTAGTACACAGACAATGCATCTTACATGCACCAGGGGAAGAAGTGCAACTCGGGGAACCTGCAGGGGAAGTGACCTGCGGATATCGGGTGCAGGACTTAGTGAACTCCCCGCACAGCGCTTATACCGGACAATGCACTTAATGACCCACCAGGAAGAGAAGGTGAACCCGGGGCCTGAGGTGGGGAAGCGGCAACAATGCAGGAATCGCGGTGCAGGACTTAGTGACTCCCGCACAGCGCATTATTACACGGCAATGACTTACATGCCACCGGAGCGACGGTGAACTCCGGGGACCTGCAGCGGGGAAGTGACTAGCGGATATCGGGCGCAGGATCTAGTGATCCCCGCACAGTGTATATACACGGACCCAATGGCATTACAGGCACCAGGAAAGAAGACAGGTGAACTCCGGGGACTGAGGGGGAAGCGACACATGCAGATATCGGGTGAACGATCTTAGTGCCTCCCCTCCCCCACTCCACTCCACAGCGGCATTATACCAGGAATGCACTTACAGGCACAGAGAAGAAGTGAACTCCAGGGACCTGAGGGGGAAAGTGACACATGCCAGGATATGGGTGCAGGATCTTGTGACTCCCCGCAACAGCACATTACACGGACAATGCACTTGCATGCACCAGGAAGAAGAAGGTGAATCCGGGGACCGAGCGGGAAGCGACACATGCAGGATATCGGGTGCAGGATCTTAGTGACTCCCCGCACAGCGCATTATACACGGACAAGCACTTACATGCACCGGAAGAAGAAGGTGAACTCCGGGGACCTGAGCAGGGATGCGACACATGCAGGATATCGGGCGCGGATTTAGTGGGACTCCCCGCACAGCGATTAACACAGACAATGCACTTATATGCACAGGAAGAACGAGGTGAACTCCGGGGACTGAGAGGGGAAGAAGTGACCCATGCAGGATAGCGGGTGCACGATCTTAGTGACTCCCGCACAGCGCATTATACACGGACAATGCACTTACATGCACCAGGAAGAAGAAGGTGAAACTCGGGGACCTGAGCGGGAGGAAGCGACACAGAGGATATCGGGTGCAGGATTTAGTGACTCCCCACACATCTGATGCTTTTTGCACTCACCTTCTGGCTTTTTCAGGCCCGTTGGGCAGTGCTTGGCACAGTCTTCTGTGAGGATACATCTGAAAGCAGAAGTGTTTATTAGTTGATTTTTTTACCACACTAATAAAAAAACTATCCCTTGACAAGACTGTTGTACGTTGATATGAAGCAGTGAGCCTTTAAATGTAATTCAGATGTCCAATGATATGAAGTGGGCGAAGAATCAGAAATGCTCTCATTCGAAGCATCTCATACTACTCTCTTACCCTTCTCGTATCCAGGGACAGTCTTTCCTCTCAGCACTCTTATACTTCTTCTCCACCCTTCTGTATCCAGGGCAGTTCCTCTCAGCACTCTTTAATTCTCCTCCACACTTCTGTATCCAGGGACAGTCTCCTCTCAGCACTCTCATACTACTCCTCTACCCTTCTCTATCCAGGGACAGTCTCCTCTCAGCACTCTCATACTACTCCTCCTCCGTTCTGTACCTGGGGAACAGTCTCCTCTCAGCACTCTCATACCTCCTCCACCCTTCGTGTATCAGGGACGTTCTCCCCTCAGCACTATCTACTACTCCTCCTCCGTTCTGTACCTGGGGAACAGTATCCTCTCAGCATCTTCATACTCCTCCTCCACCCTTCTGTATCAGGGACAGTCTCCCTCAGCACTCTCATACTACCCTCCTCGTTCTGTACTGGGAACAGTTCCTTCAGACTCTATACTCTCCTCCACCCTTCGTATCCAGGGACAGTCTCCCCTCAGCACTCTCATAACTACCTCCATCTCTGTCTCCTGTCATGGGAACAGTTTCCTCTTCGTGCTCGCATACTCCTCCTCCACCCGTTTGTATCAGGGACAGTCTCCTCCAGCATCTCATACTCCTCCTCCACCCTTCTGTATCCAGGGACAGTCTCCCTCAGCACTTCATAACTACTCCTACTCGTTCTGTACCCGGGGGAACAGTCTCCCTTTTAGTGCTCTCATATACTCTCCCACCCACGTATCCAGGGAATTCTCCTCTCAGCACTTCATACTACTCTCCACTTCTATGTCCATGGAAACAGTCTCCTCTTCAACCCTTCATACTTTCTCCTCCACCTTCTGTTTCCAGGGGACAGTCTCCCTCAGCACTCTCATACTACTCCTCCTCCGTTCTGTACCCGGGGAACAGTCTCCTCTTAGTGCTCTCATACTACTCCTCCACCCTACTGTATCCAGGGACGGTTCTCGTCGACACTCTATTACTACTCTCCTCCGTTCTGTACCGGGGAACAGTCTCTCTTAGTGATCTAATAATCCTCCTCACCCTACTGTATCCAGGGACATTCTCCTCTCAGCACTCTCATACTACTCCTCCACCCTTTTATGTCCATGGAACAGTCTCCTCTCAACCCTCTCATACTTCTCCTCCACCCTTCTGTTTCCAGGGACAGTCTCCCCTCAGCACTCTCGTACTACTCCTCCTCCATTCTGTACCCGGGGAACAGTCTCCTCTTAGTGCTCTCATACTACTCCTCCACCCTTCTGTATCCAGGGACGGTCTCCTCTCGACACTCTCATACTACTCCTCCACCCTTCTGTATCCAGGGACAGTCTCCCCTCAGCACTCTTCATTACTACTCCTCCTCCGTTCTGTACCCGGGGAACAGTCTCCTCTTAGTGCTCTCATACTACTCCTCCACCCTACTGTATCCAGGGACATTCTCCTCTCAGCACTCTCATACTACTCCTCCACCCTTCTATGTCCATGGAACAGTCTCCTCTCAACCCTCTCATACTTCTCTCCACCTTGTTCCAGGACAGCTCCCCTCAGCACTCTCGTACTACTCCTCCTCCATTCTGTACC
Organism: Engystomops pustulosus; assembly: GCA_019512145.1. NCBI lineage: Eukaryota > Metazoa > Chordata > Amphibia > Anura > Leptodactylidae > Engystomops > Engystomops pustulosus. The sequence goes on from WNYA01001153.1 coordinate 40,654, forward strand.
CGGGGAACAGTCTCCTCTTAGTGCTCTCATACTACTCCTCCACCCTTCTGTATCCAGGGACGGTCTCCTCTCGACACTCTCATACTACTCCTCCACCCTTCTGTATCCAGGGACAGTCTCCCTCGCACTCTCGTACTACTCCTCCTGTTGTACCCGGGGAACAGTCTCCTCTTAGTGCTCTCATACTACTCCTCCACCCTACTGTATCCAGGGACAGTCTCCCCTCAGCACTCTCGTACTACTCCTCCTCCGTTCTGTACCCGGCGAACAGTCTCATCTCAGCGCTCTCATACTACTCCTCTACCCTTCTATGTCCATGGAACAGTCTCGTCTCAACCCTCTCATACTACTCCTCCTCCCTTCTGTGTCCGTGGAAAAGTGTACTCTTAGCACTCTCATACTACTCCTCCACCCTTCTATGTCCATGGAACAGTCTCCTCTCAACCCTCTCATATACTACCTCACCCTTCTGTATCCAGGGACAGTCTCTCCTAGCACTCTCATACTCCCCTCTCCCTTCTGTATCCAGGGACAGTCCATCTGAGCCCTCATACTCCTCCTCCCCCCTTCTATGTCCGTGGAACAGTCTGCTCTCAGTGCTCTCATACTACTCCTCCACCCTTCTGTACCCAGGGACGGTCTCCTCTCAGCGCTCTCATACTACTCCTCATCCCTTCTGCACCTGGGGGACAGTCTCCTCTAAGCACTCTTACACTGCTCTCCCTTCTGTACCTGGGGACAGTCTCCTTAAGCACTTACACTGCTCTCCTCTGACTGGGACAGTCTCTAGCACTCTTACACTGCTCTCCTTCTGTACCTGGGGACAGTCTCCTATAAGCACGTCTTACAATGCCTCTCCTTCTGTACTGGGGACAGTCTTCTATCTCACCACACTCACCACTTCTCCTTCTAAATTGTATATCCAGGGACAGTCGCTTTTCAGCACTCTTCCACTGACGTCACTTCTGCTCAGGCCTATTTAAGCACTCTCACAGTGTCCCTGTGTCCTGCAGACGGTCCCCTAACCCTTACGTCTCTGAGTGCCAAAATTATGACATTCATGATAGCAGGGTTATATAGTAATATGTGCAGAGCACAATTTGGATTTTTCTACTTCATGTATTTATGACATATTTATAGGATAGGTGAAAAAAATCTAATGGGGCAGATTTACTTACCCGGTCCCTGGGAGTTCCCGAAAGTGCACTGTCCATCCGGAATGCACTGTGCCGTGATTCCTAAGATATAGCGGCGATTTCCTGCATGTGTCGCTTTCCCCGATCAGGTCCATGGGTGCACCTTCTTTCCTGGGCATGTAAGTGCGTCCGTGATAATGTGCGTGCGGGGAGTCACTAGATCCCACCCGATATCCGCATGTGTCACTTCCCTGCAGGTCCCCGGAGTTCACCTCTCTCCTGTGGTGCATGTAAGTACATGCTGGTTAATACGCTGTGCGGGGAGTCACTAAGATCGTTGCACCGATATCTGCATGTGTCGTTCCCGCTCAGGTCCCCGGAGTTCACCCTCTTCTTCCTGGTGCATGTAAGTGCATTGTTGGTATAATGTGCTGTGAGGGGAGTCACTAAGATCGTGCAACCGATATCCTGCATGTGTCGCTTCCCCGCTCAGGTCCCGGAGTTCACCTTCTTCTTCCTGGTGCATGTAAGTGCATGTCGTGAGATATGCGCTGTGCGGGGAGTCACTAAGATCCTGCGTCCGATATCCGCATGTGTGTCATTCCCCGCTCAGGTCCCCGGAGTTCACTCTTTTCTGGGATGTTAGGTGATTGTCCGTTTTGGATAATGGGTGCGGGGAGTACACTAAATCATGACCCGATATCCTGCACGTGTCGCTTCCCCGATCAGGTCCTGGAGTTCACATTCTTTTCCGGTGCATGTAAGTGCATTGTCCGGAATAATGCGTGGGGGAGGTCACTAGGATCCTGCGCCGATATCCTGCATGTGTAACTTCCCCGCTCAGGTCCTGGAGTTCACCTTCTTTTCCTGGGTGCAGTAAGTGCATTGTCCGTGTTATAATGACGCTGTGCGGGGAGTCACTAAGATCTTCACCGATATCCTGAATGTGTCATTCCCGGCTCAGGTCCCTGGAGTTCACCTTGCTCCTGGTGCAGGTAAGTGCATTGTCCGTGATATAATGTGCTGTGCGGGGAGTCACTAAGATCACCCTGCCAGAATATCGCATGGTGTCACTTCCCCGCTAAGGTCCACAGGGTTCACCTTCTTACTGGTGATGTAAGTGCATTGTCCTGTATAATGGCGCTGTGCGGGGAGTCACTAAGATCGTGCTCCCGATATCTGAATGCGGTTCTCCCTGCTAGGTCCTGGAGTTCACCTTTTCTTCTGGCATGTAAGTGCAAATGGTCCGGTATAATGAGCTGTGCGGGGAGTCACTAAGATCCTGCGCCGATATCTGCGTGTCAGCTTCCCCGCTCAGGTCCCATGGGTCACCTTCTTTTCTGGTGCATGTAACGTGCATTGTCCGTGTATAATACGATGTGGGGGCAGTCATAAGATCGATGCCCGATATCCTGCATGTGTCTTCCCCGCTCAGGTCCCCGAGTTCACTCCTCTTCTTCCTGGTGATGTAAGTGCATTGTCCGTGTATAATGTCGCGTGCAGGGAGTCACATAAGATCCTGGCCCGATATCCTCATGTGTGAGCTTTCCCGCTCAGGACCGGAGTTCACCTTCTCTTCCTGGTGCATGTAAGTGCATGTCCATGTAATAATGCGCTGTGCGGGAGTCACTAAGATCCTGCCCGTATCCGCATGTGTCGACTCCCGCTCAGGTCCCGGAGTTCACCTTCTTCTTCTGGTGAATGTGTGCAATGTCCGTGTAATTGCGTGTGCGGGGAGTCACTAAGACCTGCGCCGATATCCTACATGTGTCGTTCCCCGCTCAGGTCCCGGAGTTCACCTTATTCTTCTGGTTGCATGTAAAGTGATTGTCCGGTGTATACAGTGCTGCATGTGCGGGGAGTCACTAAGATCTGCAGACCCGTTCTGCATGGTGTGCTTCCCGCTCAGGTCCCGGAGTTCACCTTCTTCTTCCTTGTTGAGTAAGTGCATTGTCTGGTTATAATGCGCTGTGCGGGGAGTAACTAAGATCCTGCAACCCGATATCCCGCATGTGTCGCTTACCCGCTCAGGTCCCTGGAGTTCACCTTATTCTTCTGGTGCATGTAAGTGCATTGTCCGTGTATAATGCGCTGTGCGGGGAGTCACTAAGATCTTGTCACCCGATACCTGCATGTGTCTCTTCCCGCTCAGGTCCCCGGAGTTCACCTTCTTCTTCCTGGTGCATGTAAGTGCATGTGTCGTGTTGTATAATGCGCTGTGCGGGGGAGTCATATAGAATCCTGTCCCCGATCCTGCATGTGTCATTCCCGCTCAGGTCCCGGAGTCACCTTCTTCTTCTGGTGCATGTAAGTGCATTGTCCGTTTAATGCGCTGCTGCGGGAGTCACTAAGATCCTGCACCCGATTATCCTGCATGGTGTCGTCGCTCAGGTCCCGGAGTTCAACTTTCCTGGTGCATGTAAGGCAATTGTCCGTTGTATAATGCGCTTTGGCGGGGATCACAGATCCTGCGCCGATATCTGCATGTGTCACTTCCCCGTCAGGTCCCCGGAGTTCACCTTCTCTGGTGCAGTAAGTGCATTGTCCGGATAATGCACGTGCGGGGAGTCACTAAGATTCCTGCACCCGATATCCTGCATGTGGCACTTCCCGCTCAGGTCCCGGAGTTCACCTTCTATCTTCCTGGGCATGTAAGCTGCATGTCGGTGTATAATGCGCTGTGCGGGGAGTCACTAGATCTGCCCCCGATATCCTGATGTGTCACTTCCCCGCTCAGGTCCCTGGGGAGCACCTTCTTTCTGGTGCAATTTTAGTTGAATCTGTGGTTTGTGAGTTTGTCGAATCCGTCAGACTAGTCTGACGGACCCCCAAAACAAACGATTTGGTTCATGAAAGCCGGCGCGGTTGTGCCAAAATCCAATCGCATGCACCAAAAACCCCTGTTAAATCCCTGTCCGGAAATCGTCGCAGATCGGAAATCGTGGGGGATATCCCACGAAAGTGCTGGCTGGGCGCGTTAGTAGTAAAAGAGCCCATCTGTGCAGATTTCCATTGGTGAATCGAAGCCATTGTAAATCAATTGAGTAACGCCCTTTCTTGAATGGATCAGTTGTTGGACTGGCCGCACACCCCATTCTAGTCACTAGTAATAATGGAGTAATTATGGAATAATGGAGACTCTCACAACAAGAAAGAGATGAGGTGTGACCCCTACCTATGAATTTTAAGCCTAAAGGCCTCAGTAGCTCTCTCTCTCTCTTTCTCTCTCTCTCTCTTTCTCTCTCTCCTTTCCATATTCCAGTATTACTACTTTGTACTATTATTTATAGGCATCTCCGGACCAGTACAAGAGTGCTGAGAGGAGACTGCCCCCGGATCACATCCTGCCATATGATTTCATTGTCATTTTTAATTACATTTTATAAGTTTATGTTTATTAAGCAGTTACTTGTTGAGTGATGTAAATGGCTTCACCCTGACCCTAGGAATTCTCCTGCTGCAGTACAACCTACAGGCACCAGAGGGCAGTGGGAGCCATAGATCTGTACAGCTGATATTTTATTAATTAGTGACGGATTAATCCTATGGATCATGTGGGATACGGATCATGTTCCAGGGAAAGGAACCTAAGAACACTTTTTATAATTACAACGATTGTGTCTCTTTTACCCCTGGAGGTCACAGGTTCCACTTACTCATCACATGAGCGGCATTGGCCGGTGAGGTCAGGAAAATAGTTTCCATAGCAGTGACAAATCGTGTTACGGTCGGATGTACCTGTTTAGAAACAAAGTAAATTTAGTTTTATCCGAGATGAATGGCAGCATATTCACACAAAATAAATGTATAATGTTGAAAACTTACAACTGGACTGTATACTCCCATTTGGAATCGTAGCACGTCCAGCAGTAATTTCCGGTCCATTCGTTAGACTTATAATATCCTTTAGGACATCCGCACACAGTATCATTTTTGTGTGAGGGCCTGGACCCTCAACTTGCCAAATTTAACGATGAAGAAATACATAATTGCTTAATAGATCACTTATCAAACTCTATTCCAACCTTCCTGGTGTGAGGGATGTGGTACTGTGTGTCTATGTAAGAGGTGTCTAGCGTGTGGTGTATCTATAGAGGATGTGTCTCCTTGTGTGGTGTAGTATATGGAGGATGGTCTTCTGTGTTGTTAGATATAGGGGATGTGTCTCCTGTGTGTAAGTATATAGAGGATGTGGTATCCCTGTGGGTGTAGTATATAGAGGATGTGTTGTGCTCCTGTGTGGTGTAGTACTATAGAGGATGTGTCTCCTGGGTGGGTTAGTATATAGAGGATTTGTCTCCTGAGTAGTGTCTCTGTGGTGGAGTATATAGAGGATGGTCTCCTGTGTGGTGCAGCAGTATATGGAGGATGTTTGCTCGCCTGTGTGTGTAGTATATAGCGGATTGTGTCTCCTGTTGTGGGTGTAGTTATAGAGTGGCGTCTCTGTGTGGTGTAGTATATGAGGAGTGTCTCCTGTGTGGTGTAGTATATAGAGGCGGGTCTCCTGTGGTGGTGTAGTCTATGGAGGATGTGTCCTTTCCTGTGTGTGGTGCAGTATAGAGGATGTTTGCTCTCCTTGTGTGGTTAGTATATAGGGATGGTGTCTCCTCCTGTGTGGTGTAGTATATAGAGGATGTGTCTCATGTGTGGTGTGTATTATAGAGGAGATGTCTCTGTCGTGTGTAGTATATAGAGGAGTGTGTCTCCTGTGTGGGTGTAGTATATAGAGGATGTGTCTCCTGTGTGGTGTAGTTATCAGAAGATGTGTCTCCTGTGTGGGTGCGTAGTAGAGATTGCTCGGGTAGATGAGTTGTGTTCCTGTGTGGTGTAGTATATGAGGAGGTCGCTTGGTGGAATAGGGTGTCTCTGGGGTGGAGATGGATGTGTACCTGTTGAAGTCTAGAGATGTGTCTCCTGTGTGGTGTGAGTTGATGAAATGTGTCCCGTATGAGTAAGGTAGTTCGGCGGGTGATTAGGATGGTCTGCTGTGGTGGGAGTATATAGAGAACTGTGTTCCTGTGTTGTGGAGATATTCGAGAAAGGGGCTTGGTAACTCCACCAGATGCTTTCTGGCGGCTATTAGCAAAACAATAAACAGTTTATTTAGAAGGCAGGAGACCATGGATAAGAATATACAAGAAGATCAGCAGTCCCGGGTGCCAGCATCTATGAGTAATGCACGGATTATGAGTAATGTCCCGGGTCTATCAGGATGGATTTTCATGGTAGTTTTCTAATTTAGGTTATTTTATTTTTTTTTGAAGGGGGAGGGGGGCTTAAGCAAGAAAAAAATCATACATCCAATTTAGAGTAGGATTCACACTGTTATTTATTACAATGGAAGACTTGTCAAAGCCTTTTTTTTTTTTTAGAAATTTTGGAAATATTTGGTCAATGCTCACGGTTAGTAAATCTTTGTGTCATGTTCAAACCAGGGGAGAGTTTCAGAAGAAGTGCGAGGTTAAAACGGTTCTAGTGCCCATGGAAACCAACCAGAGCTCAGGCTTTAGGCTAGCTTCACATGAAACGCGTGCTGCACTCCCGTATCCACGTGGACAACCTGGCGCGGCCAGCCGGACTACGCGGAAGGGGATCGAGCCTGCTCACTGAATGGAGCGTTGGGGCGCATGTGTTGTTCTCACCGTCGCATGGTAGGTGTGTATGGGGGACACGTGTCCAGCTGAAAATGCGGCCAATGTACATCCACAATGTCCATGTGAATGGGGCTAAGAGGAAGCTGTGGGAAAATGAAAGCTGAGCTATGATTGGCGCCCATAGGCAACTAGAACAGTTTTTACCTCGATTTGTGCTAAATCTTCCCTAATGTTTTTTGGGATTTACTAATAATATGCAACAAAATTCTCAGGAATCTGCCCTATTCATTTCTAATTGGGGAGGGAGGCAGCGTTTCCACACAAGATAAAAAATTGACAGTGAGTAAAACTGTGAGCGAGAACGCCGGAGAACCGGAGCAAAACTCACTGCAACAAAAATAACAACATCTAAACTTCCAAAATAAATTCCTTTACCTTGAGATATTTTCATTGTCGTAGGAAACACCATTTTAGTGCAACAGAGAGAATCTTCCTTATCCAATGACGACGCGTCCTGCCGCGTTATTCAGGCCCCCCATCTCCAGGTTATCAGGCCGCCCATTCTCTAGGTTATCCCGAGGGAGCCGCCCCATTCTCCTAGGTTATCCGAGGCCCGCCCCATTTCCTACGTTATCCAATGCCGCCATCCCAGGTTCGAGCCATTCTCCTAGGTTATCAGAGGCCGCCCATTCTTCTAGGTGATCGAGGCCGCCTCCTTCTCCTAGGTTATCCGAGAGCGCCCATTCCTAGGTAATCCGGCCGCCCCATTCCAAGGTTCCGAGGCGCTCCATTCTCCTAGGTTGATCCGAGGCCGCCCATTCTCCTAGGTTATCCGCGGCCGCCCCATTTCCTAGGTTATCCGAGGCCGTCCATTCTCCTAGGTTTCCGAGGCCGCCCCATCTCCTAGGTTATCAGAGGCCGCCCCATCTCATAGGATTATCCGAGGCGCCCCATCTCTAGAGGTTATCCGAGGGCGCCCCATTCTCCTTAGGGTTTATCCGAGGCCCTCCCATTTCTCCTAGGTTATCGAGGCCGCTACCATTCTCCTACTTGTCTAAGTCCTTAGAGGTTTGTTTTAGAGAAACCCCATGGAAAACAGTCCAGCCAGGGTAACGGCATCCATGGAGATTGTTGGTCAGTATCTGGAGATTCATGTCACCAGACAGACCCGAATGTGAAGATCCTTCTTTGGCTCAGTCGCATTGTCCGTATTGTGCCCTGGGTTTTATAACCTCAGTCAAAGTTTTAGCTATAAAATATAAGCATCGGATGGGTTTTCGAGATGAGCGAGAAGTCGCCAATATGTCCTTATTTTCTCTGACCTTAAATGAGAATGTAAAACGAAGAAGAAGCAGCTGAAATCCTATTCTAATACATCTAGAGCAAGTGGTTCATCATAGAACTCCTGGTTCTCTCACGATCCTCCTAGATGCATCTCTCTCAGCACATTGAAGAGCGTTTCCTCGCCATTGGGAGGAAACAGCACCATGAAACCAATAGGAGAGCATCTCATACTGGGCTCCTTGTAAGTTCTGTTCTCCTGCATACACCTCTCATGTTGTTGTCACTGACACCCAGAAGACGGATCATCCTTCATCTGGGGACGGAATGCAGTCAATGATTTTGTAGAGGACTTCTGTGCCTAGAAGACAAATAAAATACTTTCCCACACTGTTGTTCAGGTGTCTTTTCTGGTTCCCATCTCCTGGGGCTTTATACAGTCCAAGTCAAACTATTTTTGTCAAAGCCTAAAACCCGTTATTTACTCTGGCCGAGTTATACTATTCTCCCATTCTAACTTTTCTCTAGAAATATCCTACATATCCTGGAGTAGTCTTCTTTCTGGTCCTCCTACCTGGGCTGTCATTGAGATTTGTAGTCTGGTCGTAGGAGACAAATGACCCTAGATCCCGTACATCGCCTCGGTTTTCTGCAGTTCGTACTGTAAGGTGAAGCTTTTCAGCAGGTCTGAACACGTGCTGTGGACCTCCCTTGGGTTTTATTTGTGTCTTTTGGGGGTGTTTGGGAGGCTCAGAATTATGCCTCACAGTAACATTGTCCTGCCCTTACATCTACTGTCCACTTTCCTATACACTCTTCTTTAACGGACAACGGTTGTGGGTTGTAACCCCAGCACACTGACACACGCATTTTATAAAATAATGCATATTAGCTTGAGGGGCTCCATTAAACGCTGATGAGCCCGGAGCACTCATTTGCTTTTTTTTTGTAGAAACCAGGATGTAAGAAGCTAAAAGAAGCAGGATCTTGCCCGAGGGGGCGCTCTCCAATATTTCCGTGTGCTGGCTTACAATGCGGGTGTTAGATTCCCTCTGACATCTCATTCATGGCCCCAGTATGGGGCAAAGCCTAACCCTAGATATAGGTATAGAGAGGTATGTATGGGGTAAGCCTTACCCTAACCCTAGATATACACTCACCGGCCACTTTATTAGCTCCACCTGTCCCACAGCCGTTAACACTTAATTTCTAATCAGCCAATCACATGGCGGCAGTGCCATTTAGGCATGTAGACTGGTCAAGACAATCTCCTCGCAGTTTCCCCGAGCATCAGTATGGGGAAGAAAGGTGATTTGTGGCCTTTGAACGTGGCATGGTTGTGTGGTGCCAGAAGGGCTGGTCTGAGTATTTCAGAAAACTGGCTGGATCTACTGGGATTTTCACGCACAACCATCTTAGGGTTTTACGAGAATGGTCCGAAAAGAAAAAACTCCGTGGCGGCAGTTGCGTGGGCGGAAATGCCTTGTGATGCCGAGGTCAGAGGGGAATGGGCAGACTGGTTCCAGCTGATAGAAAGGCAACAGTGACTACTCAACGCCACCCGTTCAACCAAGGTAGGCAGAAGAGCCTCTCTGCCCAGCAGTACGTCCAACCTTTGAGGCAGATGGGCTACAGCAGCAGCAGAAGCCCACCCCGGGTTCCACTCCTTTCAGCTAAGCACAGGGAATGAGGCTACAATTTGCACAGCTCCCGAATTGGACGTGAAGTTGGAAACGTTGCCTGGTCTGATGAGTCTCGATTTCTGCTGCGACATTGGATGGTAGGGTCAGACACATGAAAGCATGGATCCATCCTGCTTGTATCAGCGGTCAGGCTGGTGGTGCTGGTGTCATGGATCCATCCTGCCTTGTAAGCGGCTCAGGCTGGGGGTGGTGGGTTCATGGATCCATCGCCGTGTATCAGCGGTCAGGCTGGTGGTGGTGGTTGTCATGGATCCATCCTGCCTTGTATCATCGGCTCCGGCTGGTGGTGGGTGTGCATGGATCCATCCTGCCTTGTTCAGCGGATCAGGTGGTGGTGGTGGTGTATGGATCCATCCTGCCTTGTATCAGCGGTCAGGTGGTGGTGGTGGTGGGCTCATGGATCCATCCTGCCTTGTATCAGGGCTCAGGCTGGTGGGGTGGTGTCATGGATCCATCCTGCTTGGATCAGCGGGTCCAGGGCTGGTGTGGTGGTGTCATGGTGTTGTTGCTGACCATGTCCATCCCTTTATGGCACAATGTACCCTGTAACATCTGATGGCTACTTCAGAGGATAATGCGCCATGTCATAAAGCTGGATCATCTAGACTGGTTTGCATGACCTGAGTCATGGACCAAATGGCCCTCACAGTCACCAGATCTCATCCATAGAGCATCTTTGGGATGTGGTGGAACCGGGGTTCGCATCATGGATGTGCAGCCGACCAACTGCGGCAACTGTGTGATGCCATTGTCACTATGGAGCAAAATCCTGGGAGCTTCCGCACCTTGTTGTATCTATGCCACGAAGAATTGGGGCAGTTCTGAAGGCAAAAGGGGGTCCACACCCGTTACTAGCATGGTGTACCTAAAGTGGCCGGTGAGTGTAGGTTAGAGAGGTATGCGCAAAGCCTCCCTAACCCTAGATATAGGTATAGAGAGTATGTATGGGGCAAAGCCTAACCCTAACCCTATATAGGTTAGGAGGTATGAGCCAAAGCTACCCTAGTATAGGTATAGAGAGGTATGTATGGGGCAAAGCCTAACCCCTTCCCACGCAGGCAGGCAAGCCTGGAGATTGAATAACTTTCATTGAAAAGGGGATTAGTCTCTCCAAAACGCGTTGTGACTCTGTTATGTAGTATTATTTCATAAAACCGACTTCTATCCATACCTGGACTTTGGGAGAACATGGATACATTGGTGTGCGGCCCTTTGTCCCCAATTCTTGGGCCTGCTCTGATTTTACATCTACATGGTACCCAGGTATCTCCTCTTACCTGGACTCTTGAATCTCCACTTACTCTTTAGGCTTGGCGTTGTCTGTTGTGATGTCCGGCAATGGAAGCGGTGACTGAGCTTCATTTTGTATCTGAGGTCACCATCGACAACATAAACTTGTGTCCAGGGAGATATCTGGTTTATCCGGACGCTGTAGCTTTCATCTAAACAAAGAAGAGAAAGGCGTTTTTAACGTTTTTTGTTATTTTCACCTTTTCAAATCAGGCGTTTATTCATGGGGAAGATGGACTAAGGCCAGAGTGTGTTGGCTAATGCTGGACAAGTGTTGTCACCCTTGTACTTTCATACCGTGTCCATTCCCTGGAGCGAGAGGTCAAGCTCCAGGATGTTTCAGGCAGAGCATGTTGAGGACAGGAAGTGGGTCCCCAAAGTCACCCGGATGTGGCCGGGTTACACTGGTGAGTGTGTAAGGATTGTCTTGGGCCGCTAAACCTCTACAGATGGTTATTGGGGCCCCAAGTCCTGTGCCGTGGATGGGGTGGCACATTAGTTGACAGTGGGGCTTGAGGCTTGAAGACTGGCTGGAGACAGACGGGGTGATGGTATCAGGCGGGTTATGTTTACACAGGGGGGGGCCTGCCTTTTTAGTGTGAATAAGCATACCCTGATTGACACATAAAACTGGCGTGACAATGAAAGTTTCTGCAATTGACTCCAGTCCCTTAATGGAAGGCGGAGCTGTTCACCTAATGTTGCCTGTACTCATCTATTGGGTGTGCACTGGGGTAACAGGGTGTCAACACGAGGGGAAAACTGTTGGTCTTATATGTTCCCTCCACGGTGTTTACTAATAGAGGAGGAGGTGAGAACTCCTTTAACATGCCAATAAATCCAGTTAGCCAGTTCACCAGCCATAGTGGTATATTATCAATATATCATAGTGTATATACCACTGATATTACACTGTGATATACAAGCTGTATATACTGTAATGCTATTCATAACAGGGAATGCTCCAATGTTCTATGGCGGAAACCCCTATCTTCGTTCGGCTTGTTAACAGTCACAAAGTTCCTGGAGTTACCGGCAGAACACCGGTCCTTCCTATCCAAGTACCGGCAGTAGCGGAAACACAGGTCTTCCTATCCAAGTTCCGCAGTAGCAAACAACGGTCCTCCTATTCCAAGTACCGGGCCAGTCATCAGCAGGAACACACCGGCCTTCCTATTCCAAGTAAGGCAGTATCGGAACACACCGGTCCTTCCTATTCCAGTACCGGCAGGCGGACAACACACCGGTTCATTTCTATTCCAAGTACCCGGCGTAGCGGAACACACCGGTCCTTCCATTCCAGGTACCGGCAGTAGCGGAAACACACGGTCCTTCCTTTTCCAGGTACCGGCAGTAGCGGAACACACCGGTCCTTCCTATTCAGGTACGGCAAGTAGCGGAAACACACGGTCCTTCCTATTCAGGTACCGGCAGTAGCGGAACACACGGTCCTCCTATTCCAAGTACCGGCAGTAGCGGAACACACCGGTCCTTCCTATTCCAGGGTACCGGCAGTAGCGACCACGTCCTTCCCTTCAGGTACGGCGTAGCGGAACACACCGGTCCTTCCTATTCCAGGTACGGCAGTAGCGGACAACACCGTCCTTCTATTCCAAGTACGGCAGTAGCGGAACACCCGTCTTCCTATTCCAAGTAACCGGCAGTAAAGCGGAACACACCGGTCCTTCCTTTCCAGGTACCGGCAAGTGCGGAACACACCGGTCCTTCCTATCCAGGTACCGGCAGTAGCAGGAAACACACCGTCCTTCCTATTCCAGGTACCGGCAGTAGCGGAACACACCGGTCCTTCCTATTCCAGGTACCGGCAGCAGTAGCGGAACACACCGGTCCTTCCTATTCCAGGTACCGGCAGTAGCGGAACACACCGGTCCTCCTATTCCAGGTACCGGCAGTAGCGGAACACACGGTCCTCTATTCCAGGGTACCGGCAGTAGCGGAAACACACCGGTCCTTCCTATTTAGGTACCGGAGTAGCGGAACACCACCGGTCCTTCCATTCCAGGTACGCAGGTAGCGGAAACACCGGTCCTTCCTATTCCAGGTACGGCAGAGCGGAACACCGGTCCTTCCTATTCAGGTACGGCAGTAGCGGAACACACCGGTCCTTCCTATTCCAGGGTACCGGCAGTAGCGGAACACACCGGTCATTCCTATTCCAGGTACCGGCCAGTAGCGGAACACACCGGTCCTTCCTATTCCAGTACCGGCAGAGCGAACACCGGTCCTTCCTATTCCAGGTACCGCAGTAGCGGAACACACCGGTCCTTCCTATTCCAGGTACCGGCAGTAGGAGGAACACACCGGTCCTTCCTATTCCAGTGTCCGGCAGTAGCGGAACACACCGCGTCCTTCCTATTCCAGGTACCGGCAGTAGCGGGAACACACGGTCCTTCCTATTCCAGGTACCGGCAGTAGCGGAAACACACCGGTCTGTCTATTCCAGTACCGGCAGTAGCGGAACACACCGGTCCTTCCTATTCCAGGTACCGGCAGTAGCGGAACACACCGGTCCTTCCTATTCCAGTACCGGCAGTAGCGGAACACACCGGTCCTTCCTATTCCAGGTACCGGCAGTAGCGGAACACACCGGTCCTTCCTATTCCAGGTACCGGCAGTAGCGGAACACACCGGTCTTCCTTTCCAGGTACCGGCAGTAGCGGAACACACGGTCCTTCCTATTCCAGGTACCGGCAGTAGCGGAACACACCGGTCCTCCTTTCCAGGGTCCGGCAGTAAGCGGAACACACCGGTCCCCTATTCCAGGTACCGGCAGTAGCGGAACCACCCGGTCCTTCCTATTCCAGGTACTCGGCAGTAGCGGAAACCACCGGTCCTTCCATTCCAGGTACCGGCAGTAGCGGAAACACCACCGGTCCTTCCTATTCCAGACCGGCAGTAGCGGAACACACCGGTCTTCCTATCAGTAGCGGAACACACCGGTCCTTCCTATTCCAAGTACCGGCAGTAGCGGAACACACCGGTTCCTTCCATTCCAGGTACCGGCAGTAGCGGAACCACCGGTCCTTCCTATTCCAGGTACCGGCAGTAGCGGCACACCGGTCCTTCCTATTCCAGGTAACCGCAGTAGCGGAAACACACGGTCCTTCCTATCCAGGGACCGGCGTAGCGGAACACACCGGTCCTTTCCTAATTCCGTACCGGCAGTAGCGGAAACACGGTCCTTCCTATTTCCAGGTACGGCAGTAGCGGAACACACCGGTCTTCCTATTCCAGTCACGGCAGTACGGGAACACACCGGTCCTTCCTATTCCAGGTACCGCAGTAGGCGGAACACACCGCGCTTCCTATTCCAGGTACCGGCCGTGCGGGGCAACACACCGGTCCTTCCTATTCCAGGGTACCGCAGTAGCGGAAACACCGGTCCTTCCTATCCAGGTACGGCAGTAGCGGAACACACCGGTCCTCCTAGTTCCAGGGTACCGGCAGTAGCGGAACACACGGTCCTTCCTATTCCAGTACCGGCAAGTAGCGGACACACCGGTCCTCCATTCCAGGTACCGGCAGTAGCGGAACACACCGGTCCTTCCTATTACCGGTACCCGGCAGAGTAGCGGAACACACGGTCCTTCCGTATTCCAAGTAGCGGAACACACTCGGTCCTTCTCATTCCAAGTACCGGCAGTAGCGGAACACACGGTCCTTCCTATTCCAAGTAGCGGAACACACCGGTCCTTCATTCAAGTACCGGCAGTAGCGGCAACCGGTCCTTCCTATTCCCGGTACCGGCAGTAGCGGAACACACCGGTCCTCCTATTCCAAGTACCGGCATAGAGGAAACACCGGTCCTTCCTATTCCAGGTACCGGCAGTAGCGGAACACACGGCCTTCTATCCAGTACCGGCAGTAGCGGAACACACCGGTCCTTCCTATTCAGGTACGGCAGTAGCGGAAAACACGGTCCTTCCTATTCAGGTACCGGCGCAGTAGCGGAAAACACACCGGTCCTTCTATTCCAGGTACCGGCAGTAGCGGAACACACCGGTCCTTCCTATTCCAGGTACCGGCAGTCAGTTAGCGGAACACACGGTCCTCCTATTCCAGGTACCGGCAGTAGCGGAACACACCGGTCTTCCTATTCCAGGTTCCGGCAGTAGCGGGAACACACCGGTCCTTCCTATTCCAGGTACCGGGAGTAGGGAACACACCGGTCCTTCCTATTCCCAGTACCGGCGTAGTAGTAGGAGTACGAAAAGAGACTATTGGGCCGTGGAGTAGCCGCGACGGGTAGCTCATGTCCCGGCTAGTCCACGCCCAGAAGCCCTTTACAAAATTTACATTTTAGGGCAATAAAGATTTTAAAAAGATGGGGACGGAGGATTAGCTCTAAAAAGGTCTATCCTCACGTCCAATACATGCACCTACCACCTGTTCTATCTTTATAGGTAGAATCGTGGTGGGAGAGTCTCGTTAGAGGGAGAACCCTTTAAATGCATCAGATACTTACCAGGGGGTGCTCAGTTGGCTGCTTCCTGCAAAACAAATAGTAAGTAATAAGTATAAATAATAATCTACAGTGAACTGAGCTTAAACTCTGGTATAAAAGGATAGCGGGAGACATTGGGACCAACATAAGTACAGTGATGCTGGCGTGTAAGAGAACCCCAGCCAATTTCCAAGGGTCCGAGGATACATGCAGCCGAGTGCCAAGTCTAGTTCAATCCTAAAAGCACAGCTCAGCGTAATGCCCAAGTCACTAATTAAGGACCCTAAGCCGCAGTAACCAAGTATGGCACACTACACAAGAGAACGGTGCATGTGATTCAGCTAGTGTGAGGCTGCTGCAAACTGATCGCTGGGGAGGTCTTAAGGACGTCATCAGTATCAATTACCCCCCAAAAAATGATTGGGACAAGACTTCCCAGAAGTGTCCAATCAGATGACAACTCCATCAGAGTGGAAGTTCTTTTACAAGTCAAAGTCCAACCCATTAGTTATAGCTCTCAATAGGCTGATGGGGTTTTTTACTGTTAGGCCTGGTGGTGAGAGGCAGCCGTTGTAGGACTTGAGGATACGGGACTGAAGAGCTCTTAAAGGCATGTTCCCTGTATGCAAATGTAAAACTCTCAACTACATCTAACAATCTTGTAAGTTATGCCAGACCCACTAAAAAGCCTTGGAGCAACCAGAGTCTTGTATAGAGCCAGCAGTGTCATGGCCCAGCTCTCGGGATCATACAGTCACGGTCGCTACCTGATTCCACGGTCACCGGGAGGGGGGCTCTTTTTCTTGAAAGCAGAGACGAGTCTCTACGATTCTGAAAATGATGTAGCACCCAGAGCCAGGATAATGGGCCGCATGACACCGTACGAGCGGCATCACCCAGTGTCCAGTTCTGAAAGGATGGATTAAAAACAGGTTTAGGCAGCAGGAACTATCTTTTTATTCATTCTTTGATCACTTTTAATGGTCTTTTTCATTTTGTTTGGACAAAGAGTGACCAAAATCAGTATAATAAATAATACAAATACAGTAACTACAGCATGTACATTATTATATATTATACTTCACAGCGTGTACATTCTAAACATTATACTTACAGCATGTACATTATAATACATTATACTACAGACATGTACATTATATCATATACTAAGGCATGTACAATATACATACAAGTGTAATTAATACATTAAATATACAGCGTGTACATTATTACATTATAACAGCTGTACATTATAATACATTATATACAGCGTGTACATTATAATTAATATACTATAGCGTGTACATTATGATACATTAGCTACAGCCGTGTACACTACATAATACATAATACTAGGTGTACATTTATAATACATTATACTATAGCATGTACATTATGCATACATTATACATACAGCAAATGTACATTATAATACATTATAAACAGGTTACAATTATAAACTTAATTAGAACAGCTGTACATTATAATACGTATTACTACAGCGTGTAATTATAATACATTATACTATGAGTGTTACATTATGTACTTATCTACAGCGTGTACATTATATACATTATATATACAAGTGTACATATAAACATTATCTAAGTACTTATGTACATTATAACTACAGCGTGTACATTATAATAACTTATACTACAGCATGTACATATAATGACATTATATACAGCGTGTACAATTATACTACATTATACTATAGTGTGTACATTATAACATTATACCACAGCGTGTACTATAAATACATTTACTACAGCGTGTACATTATATCATTTACTATAGTGTGTACATTAAATACATATACTACAGCGTGTACATTATAATACATTATACTATAGCGTTGTATTATATACATTATACTACAGCGTGTACATTATAATACATTATACTATAGCGTGACATATAATACCTATACTACAGCGTGAATATATGCACTTCACAGATGATTATAATACATTATTACTACAGCGTGTTATTGTTTTATTTACAAGGTAACGGACAAAAGGGGTACAGTAAATGGCGAAATATATATGGGTCCATGTAACCAGGAAGAGACCTCTTATAATGTCCCTGTGCAGCCTCGGACTAAGGGTCCTGGGTTGAAATCTGCGCTAACGGTATAATAATCCCCTGGAGAGCGTCAGATGTGTGATTACTACATACACTTGTCACGGGTGCTCCCATGTCCATGTAGCAGAGTGGCGGGTAAATCCGTGCTCCCATGGCTGCCGGTCCCGTTCCCTGCCGCACTTTCCTATCCTGGGCTGTGGCTCCGGGGTCCGGCGTGCAGGCATGCACGCCTCCTGCCTTCCAGCCGCGCGGGTCCGCTGCAGGGCGTGCATTGCGTGACTTCTTCTAACTTAAAGAGCCTCCCATTGCGCTAGTCACTCCTGGGTTTCCTATATAACCGGCGGCTCCCTCACTCTCGCCGGATCTTAAAGTCTTCCCAACTGAAGTGAAAGCCAAACTGTGTGTATCCCGTGGTCCATTCTGTGTGTGTCCTGTGGGCCGTATCAGTGGTCAGTACCAGTGGTCCGTATCCTGTGGTTCGTATCCTGTGGTCCGTCCCTGTGGTCATACTGTGGTCTGTTCCATACGACTGTCCTCCTGCTGTGCCGCCAGGGTTCCAGCCCAGCGATGTCTTCTCATCCGTACCAGCGTTACCATGCTCCTCTAGCGTTCCTGCTGTCATCTCCATTGTGACTGTTTTCCTGAAATTGTTACCTTGGCTGCCACTGTGGGTTCTTACCCATCCCCCACGGTGGTCCAGGGGGCCCATAGACACTTTCCAAAGAGACTCTCAGACCGGTTCAGCCTTCAAAAACCGTGAAACTTACTGAGGGCCGCCGACCACATTCGTTGGGTTTCCCGACTTTTTCGTTCTGCCGCGCATTTAACTGAGGGTTTTGGGCCCGCGTGAATTTCGCCGCACTCGTGCCGACTTTTACACTACACAAATTGGGGAGCGGGTCGTCGGACGATCCGCCGGATTCGGACCATGGGGGATTTAAGATTTCAAATTGTGTCGCAGCCAAGCACTTACATTGGACCAGGAAGAAGAGGTGAAATCCGGGGAACCTGAGCGGGGAGGAAGGCGAACACATGCAGGATCTCGGGGCCCGATCTTAGTGACTCCCTGCACGCGCCCTACTACACGGCCTGCACTTACATGCACCGGAAGAAAGAAGGGAACTCCGGGACCTGAGCGGGGAGAGGACACCATGCAGGATATCAGGCGCGGATCTTGTGCCCCCGCACAGCGCATTATACCCCAGACAATGCACTTACACTGCACCCAGGGAAGCCGGTGAACCCTCGGGGAGGCCCTGGGGGGAAGTGACACATGCGGATATCGGGTGCAGGATCTTAGTGAACTCCCCGCACAGCGCATTTACACCGGACTGCACTTCCCATGCCCACCCGGAAGAGAAGGTGAACCCCGGGGACCTGAGTGGGGAAGCGGAACACATGCAGGATCTCGGGTGCCGGATCTTAGTGACTCCGCACAGCGCATTTACACGGACAATGCACTTCCATGCCACCGCGGCCGCGACGTCAAACTCCGGGGACCTGCGCGGGGAAGTGACCATGCAGGATTATCGGCGCAGGTCTTTAGTGCTCCCGCACAGTGCTATACACGGACTATGACTACAGGCACCGGAAGAAGACAGGTGAACTCCGGGACTGGCGGGGGAGCGACATGCAGGATCGGGTGACGATCTTAGTGCTCCCTGCCCAGCGCATTACTACACGGCACCATGCACTTACATGCACCAGAGAAGAAGCTGAACTCCCGGGACCTGAGCGGGGAAGGACAATGGGATATGGGGTGCAGGATCTTAGTGACTCCCCGCACAAGCACATACACGGACAATGCACTTGCATGCACCAGGAAGAAGAAGAAGAAGTGTGATCCGGGGACCTGAGCGGGGAGGAGGAAGCGAACACATGCAGGATATCGGGTGCAGGATCTTAGTGACTCCCCGCACAGCGCATTATACACGGACAATGCACTTACATGCACCAGGAAGAAGAAGGTGAACTCCGGGGACCTGAGCAGGGATGCGACACCGGCAGATATCGGGCGCGGATCTTAGTGGACTCCCCGGCACAGCGATTATACACAGACAATGCACTTATATGCACCAGGAAGAAGAGGGTGAACCCGGGGACCTGCGAGGGAAGAAGTGACACACTGCAGGATATGCGGGTGCACGATCTTAGTGACTCCCCGCACAGCGCATATACACGGACAATGCACTTACATGCACCAGGAAGAAGAAGGTGAACTCCGGGGACCTGAGCGGGGAAGCGACACATGCAGGATATCGGGTGCAGGATTTTAGTGACTCCCCACACATCTGATGCTTTTTGCACTCACCTTCTGGCTTTTTCAGGCCCGTTGGGCAGTGCTTGGCACAGTCTTCTGTGAGGATACATCTGAAAGCAGAAGTGTTTATTAGTTGATTTTTTTACCACACTAAAAACTATCCCATTGCAAGACTGTTGTACGTGATATGAAGCAGTTGAGCCTTAAATGTAATTCAGATGTCCACTGATATCTGAAGTGGGTAAGAATTCAGAAACTGCTCTCATCTCAGCACTCTCATACTACTCCTCTACCCTTCTGTATCCAGGGACAGTCTCCTCTCAGCACTCTTATACTTCTCCTCCACCCTTCTGTATCCAGGGACAGTCTCCTCTCAGCACTCTTATACTTCTCCTCCACACTTCTGTATCCAGGGACAGTCTCCTCTCAGCACTCTCATACTACTCCTCTACCCTTCTCTATCCAGGGACAGTCTCCTCTCAGCACTCTCATACTACTCCTCCTCCGTTCTGTACCTGGGGAACAGTCTCCTCTCAGCACTCTCATACTCCTCCTCCACCCTTCTGTATCCAGGGAACGTCTCCCCTCAGCACTCTCATACTACTCCTCCTCCGTTCTGTACCTGGGGAACAGTCTCCTCTTAGTGCTCTCATACTCCTCCTCCACCCTTCTGTATCCAGGGACAGTCTCCCCTCAGCACTCTCATACTACTCCTCCTCCGTTCTGTACCCGGGGAACAGTCTCCTTCAGCACTCTCATACTCCTCTCCACCTTCTGTATCCAGGACAGTTCCCTCAGCACTCTCATAATACTCCTCCTCGTTCGTACTGGGGAAAGTTTCCTCTAGTGCTCTCATACTCTCCTCCACCCTTCTGTATCCAGGGACAGTCTCCTTCAGCACTCTCATACCTCTCTCCACCCTTCTGTATCCAAGGGACAGTCTCCCTCAGCACTCTCATATAACTCCTCTACGTTCTGACCGGGGGAACAGTTCCCTTAGTGCTCTCATAATCCTCACCTACCGTACCAGGGAATTCTCCTATCAGCACTCTACTATCTCCACCCTTATGTCATGGAACGTCTCCTCTACTCTCATACTTCTCCTCCACCCTTCTGTTTCCAGGGACAGTCTCCCCTCAAGCACTTCGTACTACTCCTCCCTTCTGTCCCGGGGAACAGTCTCCTCTTAGTGCTCTCATACTACTCCTCCACTTCTGTATCCAGGGACCGGTTCTCTCGACACCTTCATTAACTATCCCTCCTCCGTTCTGTAACGGGGAACGTTCTCCTAGTTGCTCTAATTACTCCTCTCCACCCACTGTATCCAGGGATATTCTCCTCTCAGCCACTTCACTACTACTCCTCCACCCTTTTATGTCCAGGGAAACAGTTCTCTCAAACCCTCTCATACTTCTCCTCCACCCTTCTGTTTCAGGGACAGTCTCCCTCAGCACTCTCGTACTACTCTCCTCCATTCTGTACCGGGGAAACAGTCTCCTCTTAGTGCTCTACATACTCCTCCACCCTTCTGTATCCCGGGAGGTTCCTCTCGACACTCTCATTACTACTCCTCCACCCTTCGTATCCAGGGACAGTCTCCCCTCAGCACTCTTCATACATCCTCCTCTCGTTTGTACCGGGGAACAGTCTCCATCTAGTGCTCTCATACTACCCTCACACCTACTGTATCCAGGGGACATCTCCTCTCAGCACTCTCATACTACTCCTCCACCCTTCTATGTCCATGGAACAGTCTCCTCTCAACCCTCTCATACTTCTCCTCCACCCTTCTGTTTCCAGGGACAGCTCCCCTCAGCACTCTCTACTCATCTCCTCCATTCTGTACCCGGGGAACAGTCTCCTCTTAGTGCTCTCATACTACTCCTCCACCCTTCTGTATCCAGGGACGGTCTCCTCTCGACACTCTCATACTACTCCTCCACCCTTCTGTATCCAGGGACAGTCTCCCCTCAGCACTCTCGTACTACTCCTCCTCCGTTCTGTACCCGGGGAACAGTCTCCTTTAGTGCTCTCATAACTACTCCTCACCCTATGATCCAGGGGACAGTCTCCCCTCAGCACTCGTCTACTCCTCCTCCGTTCTGTACCCGGCGAACAGTCTCATCTCAGCGCTCTCATACTACTCCTCTACCCTTCTATGTCCATGGAACAGTCTCGTCTCAACCCTCTCATACTACTCCTCCTCCCTTCTGTGTCCGTGGAAAAGTGTACTCTTAGCACTCTCATACTACTCCTCCACCCTTCTATGTCCATGGAACAGTCTCCTCTCAACCCTCTCATACTACTCCTCCACCCTTCTGTATCCAGGGACAGTCTCCTCTCAGCACTCTCATACTTCCCCTCCTCCCTTCTGTATCCAGGGACAGTCTCATCTGAGCCCTCTCATACTCCTCCTCCCCCTTCTATGTCCGTGGAACAGTCTGCTCTCAGTGCTCTCATACTACTCCTCCACCCTTCTGTACCCAGGGACGGTCTCCTCTCAGCGCTCTCATACTACTCCTCATCCCTTCTGCACCTGGGGACAGTCTCCTCTAAGCACTCTTACACTGCTCTCCCTTCTGTACCTGGGGACAGTCTCCTCTAAGCACTCTTACACTGCTCTCCCTTCTGTACCTGGGGACAGTCTCCTCTAAGCACTCTTACACTGCTCTCCCTTCTGTACCTGGGGACAGTCTCCTCTAAGCACTCTTACACTGCTCTCCCTTCTGTACCTGGGGACAGTCTTCTCTCACCACACTCACACTTCTCCTTCTAAATTGTATATCCAGGGACAGTCGCTTTTCAGCACTCTTCCACTGCGCTCACTTCTGCTCAGGCCTCATTTAAGCACTCTCACACTGCTCCCCATGTGCTCCTGCAGACGGTCTCCTCTCAACACTCTAATACGTCTTCTGAGATGCCTAAAATTACTGACCATTTCATGATGCATGGGAGTTATATTAGTAATATTGTGCAGAGCCACAAATTTGGATTTTTCTACTTCATGTATTTATGACATATTTATAGGATAGGTGAAAAAAATCTAATGGGGCAGAGTTATACTGCTGATCCCAGGATCACCTGGGTGTTTCCCGACAAGTGCGGGCAGAGTGTCCAGTGCGAGGTAGCACCATACCTGTGCCAGGTCGAGTTATTTCCCGTTAAGATATAGCGGACCGATTTCCTGCATTGTGTCGTTCCCGCTCAGGTCCCCGGAGTTCACCTCTTCTTCGGTGCATGTAAGTGCATTGTTCGTGTATAAGTGCTGTGCGGGGAGTCACTAAGATTCTGCACCCGATATCCTGCATGTGTCGACTTCCCCGCTCAGGTCCCGGAGTTCACCTTCTTCTTCCTGGTGCATGTAAGTGCATGTCGTGGTATAATGCGCTTTTGTGCGGGGAGTCACTAAGATCCGTGCACCCGATATCCTGCGTGTAGCTTCCCGCTCAGGTCCCGGAGTTTCACTTTTTCTGGGGCTAGAGTGCATTGTCCGTGGTATAATGAGCTGTGCGGGGAGTACACTAGATCTGCACCCGATATCCTGCATGTGTCGCTTTCCCCGTCAGGTCCCGGAGTTCACACTTCGTTTCCGGTGCATGTAAGTGCATTGTCCGGAGTATAATGCGCGTGGGGGAGTCACTAGGATCTGCGCCGATATCCTGCATGTGTACTTCCCCGCTCAGGTCTCGGAGTTCACCTTCTTTTCCTGGTGCATGTAAGTGCATTGTCCGTGTTATAATGCGCTGTGCGGGGAGTCACTAAGATCCTCGCCCGATATCCTGAATGTGTCGTTCCCGCTCAGGTCCCTGGAGTCTCACTCTTCCACTATCCCTTCAGGTGCAGTGTAAGTGCATTGTCCGTGTATAAATGCGCTGTGCGGGGAGTCACTAGGATCCTGCGCCATATCCGCATGTGTCACTCACCGCCAGGTCCCTGGAGTTCACCTCTTCTTCTGGTGCATGTAAGTGGCATTGTCCGTGATTAATGCGCTGTGCGGGGAGTCACTAAGATCCTCCGATCTCTGACATG
The DNA here is from genome assembly GCA_019512145.1 of Engystomops pustulosus. Lineage (NCBI taxonomy): Eukaryota > Metazoa > Chordata > Amphibia > Anura > Leptodactylidae > Engystomops > Engystomops pustulosus. The sequence goes on from WNYA01001153.1 coordinate 64,500, forward strand.
TGTCATCCCTGCTTAGGGCCACTGGAGTTCACCTTCTTCGGTGCAGTAAGTGCATTGTCCGGAGTATAATGTGCTTGGGGGAGTCACTAAGATCCTGCGCCAGATATCCTGCATGTGTCACTTCCCCGCTCAGGTCCCAGGGTTCACCTTCTTCTTACTGGTGCATGTAAGTGCATTGTCCCTGATAATACGCGCTGTGCGGGGAGTCATAAGATAGTGCCCCGATATCCTGCATGTGTCTTCCCCTGCTCAGGTCCCTGGAGTTCACCTTCTTCTTCCTGGTGCGTGTAAGTGCATTGTCCGTGTATAAGTGCTGTGCGGGGAGTCACAGATCCTGGCGCCCGATATACTGCATGTGTGCGCTCCCGTCAGGTCCTGGAGTTCACCCTTCTTCTTCCTGGGTGCATGTAAGTGCATGTCCGTGTATAATGCGCTGTGCGGAGGGAGTCACTAGATCCTGCGCCGTATATCCGCATGTGTCGCTCCCGCTCAGGTCCCGGAGTTCACCTTCTTCTTCTGGTGATAGAGTGAATTGTCCGTGTATATGCGCTGTGCGGGAGTCACTAAGATCCTGCGCCGATATCCTACATGTGTCGCTTTCCCGCTCAGGTCCCCGGAGTTCACCTATCTTCTTGGTTGCATGTAAAGTGCATTGTCCATGTATAGCTGCCGCTGTGCGGGGCGTCACTAAGATCTCTGCCCAGTATCCTGATGTGTTCACTTCCGCTCAGGTCCCTGGAGTTACACCTTCTTCTTCCTGGTGCATGTAAGTGCATTGTCGTGTATAATGCGTGTTGCGGGGAGTACTAAGATCCTGCCGCGATGCATCTACATGTGTCGCTCCCGCTCAGGTCCCCGGAGTTCACCTTTCTTCTGGTGCGTGTAAGTGCATTGTCCGTTGTATAATGTGCTGTGCGGGGAGTCACTAAGATCCTGCGCCCGATACCTGGCATGTGCCTTCCCCGCTCAGGTCCCCGGAGTTCACCTTCTTCTTCCTGGTGATGTAAGTGCATTGTGGTATAATTCGCGCTGTCGGGGGAGTCACTAAGATCCTGCCCCGATATCCTGCATGTGTCCTTCCGCTCAGGTCCCGGAGTCACCTTCTTCCTGGTGCATGTAAGTGCATGTCCGTGTATAATGCGCGTGCGGGAGTCCATAAGATCCTGCACCCGATATCTCTGCATTGGCTCTCCCGCCTCAGGTCCCGGAGTTCAACCTTCTTTCCTGGTGCATGTAAGTGCATTGTTCCGTGTATAATAGCTGCTGCGGGGGGAGTCACTAAGATCCTGCCCCCGATATCTGCATGGTCACTTCCCCGCTCAGGTCCCCGGAGTTCACTCTTCCTGGTGCATGTAAGTGCATTGCCGTGGATAATGCGCGTGCGGGGAGTCACTAAGATTCCTGCACCCGATATCCTGCATGTGTCGCTTCCCCGACTCAGGTCCCCGGAGTTCCCTTCTTCCTGGGCATGTAAGTGCATGGTCGTGTATAATGCGCTGTGCGGGGAGTCCTAGATCTGCCCCCCGTATTCCTGATGTGTCACTTCCCCGCTCAGGTCCCGGGAGTTCACCTTCTTCTTCTGGTGCAATTTTAAGTGGTCCTTGTGGTTTGTCTGAATCCGTCAGACTAGTCTGCGACCCCGCCACGATTTGTGTTGCATGAAAGCCGGCGCGGTTGTGCCAAAATCCAATCGCATGCACCAAAAACCCCTGTTAAATCCCTGTCCGGAAATCGTCGCAGATCGGAAATCGGTGGGATATCCCACGAAAGTGCGGTCTGCTGGGCCGTTAGTAAATGAGCCCCTATATGTGCAGATTTCACTTGTGACTCGAAGCCATTGTAAAATCAATTGAGTAACGCCCTTTCTTGAATGGATCAGTTGTTGGACTGGCCGCACACCCCATTCTAGTCACTAGTAATAATGGAGTAATTATGGATAATGGAGACTTCACAACAAAAGGATGAGGTGTGTGACCCCTACCTATGAATTTTAAGCCAAACGGCCTCAGTAGCCTCTCTCTCTCTTTCTTCTCTTCTTCTCTCTCTTTCTCTCTCTCCTTTCCATATTCCAGTTTATACTTGTCATTATTTAGGCTATCTCCGACCAGTACAAGAGTGTGCGAGGAGACTGCCCCGGATCACTACTGCCATATGATTTCTTGTCCTTAATCATTTTATTACGTATCTAGTCATTCCATGTTTAATCAGTATCTTGTTGAGTGATGTACATGGCGTCTCCCCTGACCTCGAATTCTCCTGCTGCAGTACCAACCTACCCGAGTCCGCGGGGCAGTGGGAGCCATCAGATCGGTACAGCTGCTTTTATTTAATTAGTGAGCGATTAATCCTATGGATCCATGTGGGATCGGATCCATGTTCCAGGGAACGGACCCTCGCCACACTTTTTACAATTACAACGCATTGTGTCTTCTTGTACCCCTGGCGAGGTCCAGTTCCCTTCTCATCCACTGAGCGGCTTGGCCGGTGAGGTCAGGAAAATAGTTTCCTAGCGTGCCACAATCGTGTTTACGGTCGGATGTCCTGTTTGGACACCAAGTGAATTTAGTTTTTAAATCCGAGATTAAATGGGCGCATATTCATCACCAAAAAAATGTAATGTTTGACAAATTCAAACTGGCAACTGCTAACTCCCATTTGGCATCTTTACTGCCCACTCAGGCACGTAACTTTCGGTCGGTCATGTTAGACTTATAATATCCTGTGGACCTCCCGCACACAGTCTCATTTTCTGTAGTGCGGCGGAGCCTCAACTTGGCAAATTCTGAAAAATCATCCATCTAAGAATCTCACTATCAAACCTCTCTTCAACTCTGTTTGGTGTAGTATATAGGGAGGTGTGGGTTTATGCGCTGTTGTGTATGTGATAGATGTAGTAGTCTCGCGTGTGGTGTCTCCTTGGAGTGTGTACTCGCGGGTGTGTAAATAGGATGGTCTCCTGTGTTGGTTCTCCTTGGATGTCAGGGATGTGTCCCTGTGGGGTAGTATCATCGGATGTGTCTCCGTGTGGGTAGTCTATCGAGGCATGCTCCGTGTGTGCGTCTTAGATGATCTCCAGGTGTGTGTCTAGCCGTGGCGCTCTGTGGTGGAGTATCAAGAGGATTTGTCTCCGTGTTGTGGCCGCTTGGAGGCTGTTTTAGCCTCGGCCTGTGGGTGTAGTATATAGAGGCTGGTGTCTCCTTGTGTGATGGGTGTCTCGGTTGTAGTATTAGAGGCTGTGGTGTACTTTAGAGGTGGCCCGTGCTGTATCTATGGGGAAATGTGTCTCAGTGTGTGGTTGTGCAGTATATGAGTTGGCTCTCCTGTGTGGTGTTTATAGAACGCATGTGTCTCCTTGTGTCGGTCGTAGAATAGAGGATGTGTCTTCTCCTGGTGTGGTGTCGTATATAGCGGCTATGTCCCGTGTGGTGTAGTTTAAGGTGTGTCTCCTGTGTGTGTAGTTCCCGTTGTCCTGTGTTCGTCGCTGTGGTTGACTTCGTGTCTCCTGTGTGGGTCGTCATTAATAGAGAGATGTGTCTCCTGTGTGGTGTTATATAGAGTGGTGTCCTCGTGTGTGGTGCGTCATCATGGGGATTGTGTCTCCTGTGGTGTAGATAAGAGGTGTCCCTTTGGTGTAGTATATCTGCGGTGTTCTCTTTGGTGGTGGGTATATAGCGAATGTGTCTCCTGTGTTTGTGAATTATCTGCAGAATGTGTCTCCTGTGTTGGGCATGTATAATCGCAGAGGTTCTGATGGTGTTTTACCGGTAGGTTTAGTATCGTACCGGGGTGTAGTTTAGTGGGTTGTAGTCTCCGCTGTTCATGGTGGGGTATATCGTAGAATCGTTCTTGTGGGGCGCGTTCTCTCGAACTGTGTTTGTGTGGCTCATATAAGCGAATGTGTCCTCTGTGGGTGTAGATATCGCGACTGTGCTCCTGGTCGGGGGAGTCTTAGAGACAGGTGTCGTCTGTGGGTGGAGTCTCTCAGAAGGATGTGTCTCCTGTGTGGTGTATATGAGCATGTCTCCTGATGTGTTGTGTAGTCTAGTAGATGCTGGTTCTCCTTTGTGGTGAGTTGTTGAGTATTAAGAGGCTGTGTCTCCTGTGTGGTGTTAGTTACTCAGACTGTGTCTCCGTGTGTGGGTAGTATATAGAGGAGGTGTCTCCTGTGTGGTATAGTACTCTGCGATGTGACCCTGGTTGGTACCGAGTTATCAGATGGTGTCTCCTGTGTGTTGTAATCAAGACGAGTGTCTCCTGTGTGGTATAGTAGATAGAGGCTGTGTCTCCTGTGTGGTATAGTATAGAGGCTGTGTACTTCCGTGTGGTACGTTATATAGGAAGTGTCTCCCTGTGGGAATACAAGAGGGATGTTCTCCCTGGGGTGTCAGTTATGGGGATGTGTCTCCTGTGTGGTGCGTATATGGGGAGGATGTTTTAGTCTCTCCGTTGTGGTACGTCTTAGTCAGGATGTGTCTCCGTGGGTAGTATAGGGATGTGTTCTGGGGATGCGGTCTCATGTGTAGGTTGTAGTCTCTAGGTCTCGTGTGTTCGCAGTTATGGAGATGTTTTAGCTCTCCTGTGTGGTGTATGTTATATCAGAAATGTGTCTCTGTGTGGTGTAGTATATAGCGTGATGTGTCTCCTGGGTTTGGTGTAGTATATAAGGATGTGTCGTCCCCTCCTTTGTGGGTGTATATATAGAGGAGGTGTCTCCTGGGTGGTGTAGTATATTAAGGATGTGTTTCCTGTGTGGTGTAGATTATAGAGGATGTGTCCTGTGTGGTGTAGTATGGGAGGATGCGTCTCTTTGTGTTGTACTATTGGAGGATTTGTCTCTGTGTGGTTGAGTTATACGGGATGGTGTCTTCCTGTGAGGTGTAGTTATGAGAGAGGGATGAGGTCGGCTCCCTCTGTGTGGTGCAGATCATGGATGATGTGTTTGTATCCCTCCATGTGTGGGTTTTAGTTGTAGTATATGGAGTGGCTTGTCGCTCTCCTCTGTGTTGGGTGTATCACTTGGAGGAATGTGTCGGCTCTCCTCTGTGTGTGTGCAGATATCAGGAATGGTGTTGTTCTCTCCTCCTGTGTGGTTGTAGTAGTAATAGAGGATGTGTCAATCTCTCCTCCTGTGTGCGGTAGTATATAGAGGATGTGGTTGCTTCTCCTTCCGTGTGGTGTAGTACGAGGAGCGTCTGCTTCTCCTCTGTGGTGGGTTTCAAAGTATATAGCGGATGGGTGTCTCCTGTGTGGTGTAATACCTATAGGATGTGTCGCCTGTGTGGTATAGTCTCTCATAGAGATTTCTCCTGTGTGGTATAGTTCTTAGAGGTGTGTCTCCTGTGTGGTGAATGTACATAGGATGTGTCTCCTGTTGGTGCGTGTTTAGTCGTATGGTAGTGATTATTATGGCGTGTTCTCCTGTGTGTGTAGTTATAGAGGATGTGTCTCCGGTTTTGTTTAAGATGTGTGTGTGGGTGTAGTATATGGCAGGCATGTGTCTCCTGCGTTGGTGCGATTATGGAGATGTTTTCAGCTCCCTGTTGTGGTGTGTTATAGAGACTGTGTCTCCTGTGTGGTTTAGTAATATGCGGATGTGTCTCCTGTGTGGTGTAGTATATAGCCATGGGTTCTCCTGTGGGGTGTACGTATAAGAAAGCAGGGGTCTCCCTGTTGGTGTAGTCTTAGGTATCCCTCGGGGGTTATACGAGGAGGTGTCTCCTGTGTGGTGTAGTATATAAGATGTGCTCCGGTTGTGGTTGTAGTATATAGGATGTTGTCTCTGTGGTGTGTGTATATAGAGGATGTGTCTCTGTGTGGTTAAGTTATAGAGAGGATTGTCCCTGTGTGGTGTTAGATTAGAGTGTTTTGCTCCCTGTTGGTTGTCATATCTGGGCTGTTTAGCTCCGTGTGTGGTATACGGCGCCTCGGTCCATCTATAGAGGATGTGTCGGCTCGTCCTCCTGTGTGTTGTAGGATAGAATTTGTTCGAGTGGTGGCATATCGTGGGGTAGTAGGTGTTCTCTGTGTGGTGTGTCATATAGAGGATTGTGTCTCTGGTGGTGATGTATATAGAGGATGTGTCACCTTGTGGGTAGGTAGTTTAGAGGAGGATGTGTCTCTGTGTGGTGGAGTATATAGAGGATGTGTCTCTGTGTGGGGGTAGTATATGAGAGGATGTGTCTCATTGTGTGGTGTAGTATATAGAGTAGTGTGTCCCTGATGGTGTGGAGTTAATAGCGGATGTGTCTCCTGTGTGGTGTTTGGTGTATCAGAGGAGGGTCCGGTCTCCTCCTGGTTTGGTGCAGTACTAGGCTATCGAGGATGGTGTTTGTCCTCTCCTCCTGTGTGGTGTAGTATTAGAGGAGTGTCGTCTCCTCGTGGTGTGTATTGGATTGTTTCTCCTCCTGTAGGTTATTCATGAATTGTCTGCTCTCCTCCTGTGTGGTGTGTGCATAGAGGATGGATGTCTCCTGTGTGGTTGAGTATATAGAGGATTGTGTTCCTTACTTTCCTCGCGGCTGTGTGTATAGTATATAGAGGATTGCGTCTCCTGTGTGGTACGTATATAGCAGGAATGGGTGTCTCCTGTGGTGTATGTAATACTAGACTGTGTCTCCTGTGTGGTGTAGTATATCGGTGTGTCTCTGTGTGGAGGCAGTCATGGAAGGATGTTTTAGCTTCCGGTGTGGTACAGTTAATAGGGCATGTGTCCTCCTGTGTGGTGTAGATATAGCGAGATGTGGCTCCTGTGTGGTGTGTCATATGGGGAGTTCGTGTCTCCTGAGTGGGTGCCAGTATATGAGGATGTTTTCCTTAGCTCCCTGTGTGGTGCGGTAGTATTAAGAGTCGTTGGGTTAACTATGTGTGTCTCTGTGTGGGGTAGTCTCTGAGGATGTTGGCTCCTTTGTGGTTAGTCTATGAGTATCCCTGGCTGTGTTGGTTGCTTCTCCTTTGTGGGTAGATATAGCAGTGAAATGGCTCCTCTCCTGTGGTGTGTAAATGGTGTCTATTGGTGTAGTATCTGAGGCATGGTCTCTGTGTGGTTGCGGTATCATAGAGGATGTCCTCCTGTGTGGTTAGTCTTATAGAGGATGTGTTCTCCTGTGTTGTGTAGTATATGAGCAGGATGTTCTCTGTGTGGTGTGTGTCTTGTGTATATAGAGCGTGTGGGTCCTAGCTGTGAGGTGTGTCTATAGCGAGGATGTGTCCTCTGTGTGGTGTGAGTGTTATATAGAGGAGTGTTCTCCTGTGTGGGTTTGTATATCGGAGGATGGGTTATCTTGTGGGTGTAGTTAGATGGGATTTGTCTCCGTGTGGTGGGTCATAGTGTTGCCTGTTGGGTATTCGGGATGTGGTCTCTGTGTGGTGTATATTGGCGGCTGTTTTAGCTCTCCCTGTTGGTTGTATTATATAAGGTGTGTTTCCTGTTGTGGTATGTTAAGGAGGATTGCTCCCGTGTGAGCTTACTAGAGGATGTGTCTGTGTGTGGTGTAGTATCATGGAGGATGTTTACGTCTCCTGTGTGTGGTAGTTATATGGAGGTGTGTCCCTGTGTGGAATGATTTTAGCTCTCTATAGAGGTGATCAACGTAAGTTTAGGGAATGTTGTCTCCTGTGTGGGATATATGAGGATGTGTTCTCCTGTGGTGTAGTATTGGATGTCTTGTCTGCAGATAGTGTGTTGCTCCTCTGTGTGGTGTAGTATATAGAGAGAGTGTCTCCGTGTGGTTTAAGGATATAGAGGATGTTGTCCTCTGTGTGGTGATAGAAGATAGAGAGGGTCTCCTGTGTGTAGTATTATCGAGGAGGTGGTCTCCTGTTGTGGTGTAGACTATAGAGGATTGTTCTCCTGTGGTGTGATATAGATAGAGGTGTCTCCTGTGTGGGTGTGAATCGAGGATTGGTCTCCTGTGTGGGTAGTCTATAGAGGATGTGTCTACTGTGTGGTAGTTGAATGTTTGAGTCTCCGGGTAAGATATAGAGGATGTGTCCTGTCATAAGTGCTGTGTGGTGTAGTATAATAGATGTTTTCTGTAGATAGGAGGATTGTCTCCTGATGTGTGTAGAATAAACATGTGGTGTTGATATGGGAGGATGTTTATTAGCTTCCTGTGGTGGGTGTAGTAATAATGGAGATGTGTCAGGTCTCGTGTGTGGATTGAAGTCCTGTTGAGTAATAAGATGTGTCTCCTGGTTGTATAATATGGTGTCTGTGTGGGGGTAATAAATAGAGGATTGTCTCCTGTGTGGTGATGACGTATTAATGTAGGATGTGTCTCCTGTGTGGTGAGTATATGAGGATGTTAGCTCCTGTTGGGTGTAGTAATATGGAGGATGTTCTCATCCGTGTGGTGGTGTAGTATATAGAGAATGTGTCTCTGTGTGGATGTAGTAGTATGAGGGATTGTGTCTCCTGTGTGGTGTAGTATATAGAGCCATGTGTCGCTCTCGCCTGGGGGTGCATTGATTAGAGGATGTGTCCTCCGCTTGTGTGGGAGTAGTATATAAGGAGGATCGGTTCTCCTGGTGTAGTTAAGAAAATGTTCTGTTTTTATGCATAGAGGATGTGTAGTCCTCCGTGTGGTGTAGTATATAGAGGATGTGTCCCTTGTTGTGTGGGGATATAAGAATGTTGTCTCTTCTCCTGCTCGTTTGTAGTAGTATAGAGGATGTTGATCAGTTCTCCTGGTGGTGTGTAGTATAGGAGCCAGTGTTGTCGCCTCCTGTGTGGTGTAGTTATAGAGGAATGTGTCGGCTCTCCTCCTGGTGAGTGTATATGAGGATGTGGCCCCGTTGGGATAAGGACGAATTGTCTCCTGTGCGGTGTATCTCTGAGCATGTGTCTCCGTGTGCTGTATGGATCTAGAGGATGTGTAGGCTCTCTCCTGTGTGGTGAGTAGATCGAGGATGTTTGTCATCTCCTCCTGTTGTTGTATAGTGGTCGCCTCTGTATAAGAGGATGTGTCGGCCTCCTCCTCCTGTCGGTGTAGTATAGAGGCTGTATAGTCCTGTGTGGTGTATGTAGTATAGGAGGATGTGTGGCTCTTCCTCCTGTGTGTGTGAATAGGAGGTCACTTCCTCCGTGTTAGAGATTGTCGGCTTCTCCTGTGTGGTGGAGTCTATGAGGATGGTTTGTCTCCTGGGTGGTGTAGTATATAGAGAATGTGTTGCCGTCCTGTGCGTTGTAGTATATAGAGGATGTGTCTCCCTTGTGCTGTAGTATATAGAGGATGTGTCTGGCTCTCCGTCCTTTGTGGTGCAGTATAGGAGGACTCTCCTGTTGTTGTTGTATATAGGCTCCTGTGTGGTGTAGTTAGTGAGGATGTCGGTCTCCTGTTGTGGTGTAAGTATATAGGAGGATGTAGTTCCGGCATGTCGGTCATAGTGCTGTGGGGTGATAAAGTTCTCCTTGTAATTATATGACTCCTGGGACGAATGATGATGTGTCTCCTGTGTTATTAGGTAGTGTCGTTGGTATAGGATGAGGTCAGTGTCTCCCGGTGTGTGTGGCAGTATATGAGAGGATGTAAGCTCTCCTGTGTGGTGTAGTATATAGAGAATGTGTCTCCCTGTGTGGTGTAGTAATATAGAGGATGTGTTCCTGTGTGGTGAGTAGATTACAGGAGTGTGGCTCTCCTCCGGTTGTGTATATTCAGGTATACTTGGCTCTCCCCCGTGTGGTGTAGTTACGGCGGACTGTGCTTTCCTCCTGTGGTGGTTTGTAATTCTCTCCGAGATGTAGCTCTCCTGGTGTGGTGTAGTTATAGCAGGTGTATCCGTGTGTGTGTATATCAAGGCATGTGGTCTTCTGGTGTGGTTGTATCATAGAGGCATGGTCTCTGTGTGGTGTAGTATCTCGGGCTGATTACGTGTCTGTGTGTGCAGTTATATGCGGGATGTTGTCTCCTGTGTGGTAGTATATAGAGGATGCTCCTGTTGGAGTTCAGGGCTGTCTGTTTAAATCGGGGCTGTCCGGTGTTGCGGGTATTGCGGGCTGTGTGGCAGCTATGGAGCATGTTTGCGTCTGCTGGTGGTGTAGTATATAGAGACTGGTCTCCTGTGTGGTGTGTAATAGAGTATGTGTCCCTGTGGGGTTGTAGTAGACTCGCGATGTGTCTCGTGTGGTGAGTATATAGAGAAGTGTTTCCCTGTGTGGTGTGAGCTATAGGATGTGTCTCCGGTGTGTGTCGTATATACAGGATGAGTCCCGGTGTGTCTCAGGATGTGCCCTGTTGGTCAGTATATAGAGAGGTGTCTCCTGTGTGGTGTAAGTGTATAGAGGAGCTGTTCGTTTCCTCTGTTGTGTGATATTAGATCAGTGTGCCCCCGAAACCCTCGGGTGTATGGTGGTCTCCTGCTGTGTGACTAGAAGTTCTCTTTTGATTGTTGAGGATGTTTCGTCTCTCCTGTTGGTGTAATTATAGAGGATGTGTCGGCTCTCCTCCGCTTGTTGTGTAGTTCTAGCGAGGATTGTGGCTCTCCTGTTGTGGTGTAGTATATAGAGGGATGTGTAGCCTTCTGTTTGTGTGTTTATATGAGGATGTGTGTCATCCCTGGTGTATGGGATTGTCGGGTCTTCCATGTTGGTAGTAGTATATAAGGATGGATCCTGCGTATCAGGTAGTGTATCCTGTGTGGTGTGTATACTAAAGGAGTGTGGCTCTCCTGTTGTGGTATATATAGTAGAATGTGTACTCCTCTGTGGTGTAGTGTAAGAGGAGTGTGTCGGCTCTCCGTCCGGTGTGGTGAATTATATAGAGGATGTGTCGGCCTCTCCTCCGTTGGTGTGTATGCGGAATGTATAGACTGGTGGGTAGATACGAGTGTGCCGCTCTCCTCTGGTGGTGTATATAAGTGAGTTCGTTCCTGTGTTGTATAATAGAGCTGATGTTCAGCTCTGTGTGGTGTAGGTCTAGGAGGATGTGTTGCTCTCTCCTTGATGGGTAGTATATAGGAGGATGTCGTGCTCTCCTCCTGTGGGTATGGTGTATATGGGATGTGTGGCTATCCTCCTGGTGCGGTAGTATATACGAGGAGTGTTCCTCCTGTTGTGTAGTATATGAGAGGATGTGTATCTCCTGTGTGTGTAGTTAACTAGAGGATGTGTCGTGCTCCTCCTTGTGGTGAATGGAAGGATTGTTTTCGTTGTATTAGATGAGATGTTCGGCTCTCCGTGCCTGGTGTGTAGTACATGTGGATGTGTCGGTCGCTCCTGTGTGGTGTAGTGTATTTAGGATATAGAGGATTGTCATTGCTCTCCTCCTGTGTGGTGTAGTAAAAGGATGTGTCAGCTCTCCTCCGTGTGTGTAGAGTATAAGAGGCTGTGTGTGCTCTCCTCCTGTGTGGTGTGTATCTATAGGATCGATCTGACCTCTCCTGTGTGGTGTAGTATAAGAGGATGTTGTCAGCTCTCCTCCTGTGTGGTGAGTTATAGAGATGTGTCGTTCCTCTGTTGGTTGGAGATAGAGAGTCTCGTTTTTCCTGTGTGGTGTAGTATAGGGATGTGTTGTCTCTCCTCCTGTGTGGTGTAGAGTATAGAGGATGTCGGCTCTCCTCCTGTGTGGTGTAGTATGGAGATGTGTTGGTCTCTCTGTGGTGTAGTTATAGAGATGTGCTCCTGTGTGCTGTAGTTATAGAGGATGTGTCTCTGTTGTGCTGTAGTATATAGAGATGTGTCGGCTCTCCTCCTGTGTGGTGCAGTAGTATATGGAGGATGTGTTGTCTCTCCTCCTGGTGGGTAAGTATAGGAGGATTGTCGTCTTCTCCTGTGTGGTGTAGTATAGGAGGATGTGTCTGCTCTCCTCCTGTTGGTGCAGTATAGAGGAAGTGTTGTCTCTCCTCCTGTGTGGTGTAGTATAGCGAGTGTCAGCGCTCTCCTCCTGGGTGCTGTAGTATATAGAGGATGTTGTCTCTCCTCTTGTGGTGTGTCAGTATATAGAGGATGCGTTGCTCGCCTCCTGTGTGGTGTAGTATATAGAGGATGTAGCGTCTCATCCTGTGTGGTGTAGGATATAGAGATGTGTCTCAGCTCCTCTGTGTGGTGTGTATAGTATAGAGGAGTGTTGTCCTCCTCCTGTGTGGGGATGTAGTATATAGAGATGTGTTGTCTTCTCCTGTGTGGTGTAGTATATAGAGGATGCGTCTGCTCTCCTCCTGTGTGGTGTAGTATATATAGAGGATGTGTCAGCTTCTCTGTGTGGTGTAGGATAATAGAGGAGTGTTGTACTCATCCTAGTGCGCTGTGTATATAGAGGATGTGTTGTCTCTCCTCTGTGTGTTGGTAGTATATATGTAGGATGGTGTGCTCTCCTCCGGTGGGTAGTTAAGAGGATGGTCTGCTCTCCTCCGGTGTGGTGTAGATAGATAGAGGATGCGTTTGCTCTCCTCGTGTGTTGTAGGTATAATAGAGGATGTGTCTGCTCCTCCAGTGTGGTGTAGTATATAGAGGATGTGTCAGCTCTCCTCCCTGTGTGGGTGTATATAGAGGATGTGTCTCTCCTCCTGTGGGGTAGATATATAGTAGGATGTGTCAGCTCTCCTCCTGTGTGGGTGTATATGGTGTGTCTATGAGAGGAGTGTTGTCTCGCCTCCTGTGTGGTGTAGTATAGAGGATGTTCGCTCTCTCGTCTGTTTGAGTTAGTATAGAGGAGTCGCTTCCTCGTGGTGTAGATATGGAGGATGTGTCGGCTCTCCTCCTGTGTGGTGTAGTATACCGGTAGATGTGTCGGCTCTCCTCCTGTGTGGGTTGTAGTACTAGGATGTGTCGGCTCTCCTCCTGTGTGGTCAGTATATGGAGGAATGTGTCGGCTCTCCTCTGTGTGGTGCGTATATAGAGGATGTGTCAGCTCTCCTCCTGTGGGTGTGGTGTAGTATATGAGGATGTGTGTCGTCTCCTCCTGTGTGCGTATATAGAGGATGTGTGTGTCTCTCCTCTGGGTGGTGTCGTAGTATAAGAGGATGTGTCGGCTCTCCTCCTGTTGTGGTGTGATATAGAGGATTGTGTTTGTATCTCCTCCTGTGGTGTAGTATATAGAGGTGCGCTCTCTTCCTGTGTGGTGTAGTATATAGGATGTGTCAGCTCTCCTCTTTGTGGTGTAGTCTCTCGAGTGTGTTGTCTCCTCCTGTGTGCGTGTAGTATATGAGGATGCGTCTGCTCTCCTCCTGTTGGTGTAGTATATGAGGATGTGCGGTCTCCCTCCTGTTGTGGTGAGTATATAGGATCGTGTGGTCTCCTCCTGTGTGTTGTAGTATATAGAGGAATGTGGCTTCTCCTGTGTGGTGAAGTATATGGGAGTGTGGTTCCTCCTGTGTGGTGCAGTATATATAGGGATGTGTCGCTCCCTCCTGTGTGGTGATAGATATTAGAGGATGTGTCGTCTCTCCCCTGTGTGGTGCGGCTATAGGGGAGTGTTGTCTCGCTCTCCGGTGTAGAATGGTGTACTGGGTGTATATAGCGTGATGTGTCGGCTCTCCTCGTGGCATGCAGTAAGAAAGAGGAGGTGTTGGCTCTCCTCCTGTGGGTGTCGTAATATGAGAGGTGTGCTCTCTCCTGTGTGTGTGAGTATATAGAGGATGTGTGTCTCTCCGTCCTGTGTGTGTAGCATAGAGGAGTGCTCGCTCTCCTCTGTGGGCTGTAGTATATAGAGATTGTGATCGTCTCTCTCCCTGTGTGGTGGGAGTAATAGAGTAGTGCTTCTCCTGTGTGCTGAGCTATACCGGCTGTGTGCTCCCCTGTAGTGAGTTATAGATGGATGTTCGCTCTCCTGGTTGGTGTAGATACGAGAGGATGTGTGGTTTCTCTCCTCCTGTTGTGGTGAGTATTATGAGATGTGAGCCTCCCGAGTAGATAGAGTGTCGGCTTCCTGTGGTGTAGGATGAGGTATGTGTGCCTGTGTGTGTATATAGAGAGAATGTTACCTTGCTTTAGATAGGGCTGTGTACCTTGTGCTGTAGTATATAGAGGCTTGCGTCGGCTCTCCTCCTGTGTGGGGCAGTATATGGAGGATGTGTGTCTCTCCTCCTGTGTGGTGTAGATATCGAGAGATGTGTTCGGCTCTCCTCTGTGTGTTAGTATTGGAGGATTGTGTCGCTCTCCTCGTTGTGGTGCAATATTATGAGGATTGTGTCATGTCTCCTCCTGTGTGGGGTAGTATATCGAGAGGATGTGTCGGCTCTCCTCCTGTGTGCTGCTATATAAGTAAGTTGTCCTCCGTTCTATAAGGATTCCGGTGGTGTAGTAAAATGGCTCCTCCATCTGTGTGGTGTAGTATATAGAGGATGGTCAGCTCTCCTCCTGTGTGCTGTGAGTATATAAGAGTGTTGTCCTCTCTCCTGTGTGGTGTATGTAGGTTAGTTATCAGCAGGATGCGTTGCTCTCCTCTGTGTGGTGTAGATATAGGGATGGCGTCGCTCTCCTCCTGTGTGTTGTGTAGTATATAGGATGTCAGCTCGTTGCGAGAGAGTTGTCTCTCCTCCTGTGTGCTGTAGTATTAGAGGATGTTGTTCTCCTCTGTTGTGTGGAGTAGATAGAGGATTGTGTCTGCTCTCTCTGTGGGTGTAGATATAGAGGATGGGATGTCGTCTCCTCCGGTGTGGTGTAGTATATAGAGGAGTGTCCGCTCTCTCCTTGTGGTGTAGTAATCTAGAGGATGTGTCGCTCTCACTCCTGTGTGTGTTGTAGTATAGAGAGGATGGGTCTGCTCTCCTCCGTTGGTGTAGACATAGGTGTGTAGTTACTGTTATATAGGAGATTGCTCCTCTCTCTGTAGTATTATAGGAGACGTTGTTCCTCCTGTGTGGTGTAGTATATAGAGGATGGTGTAGCTCTCCTCCTGTTGCTGTGTATATAGAGGATTTTTGTTCTCTCCTGACTGTGGTTTGTAATATGAGGATTGTGTGCTCTCCTCCTGTGTGGGGAGTATAGAGGAGATGTTCCTCTCCTCCTTGTGTGTGCTAGGTGTGAGTATTGCGAGATGTGTTGTCTCTCCTCCTGTGTGGTGCAGTTATATAGAGAGTGTGATCTCTCTGTGTGCGTGGTATGATAGAGGCCGTTGTCGACTCCTCCTTGTGTGGTTGTAGTATAGTGCTCCCTCGTGTTTAAGGAGGCAGAGCGTGTATTGTGTCGTCTGCCTCCTAGTGTGGTGTAGATATGAGTAGTGCAGCCTCTTGTTGGTCGTCAGTAATGCAGGTGTGTCTCTCCTGGTGGTGTATTATATCGAGGATGTGTTGCTCTCCTCCGTGTGTGTGTATGTAGTATCTAGAGGATGTGTTGTCTCTCCTCCTGTGTGGTGCATATTAGAGGGATTTTCGGCTGTCTCCTGTTGGTGTAGTATATGCAGGAGTGTCGCTTACCTCCTGTGTGGTGAGCTATTAGAGGATGTGTTTGCTCTCCTCCTTGTGGTTGTGGTATATAGAGGATGTGTTTGTCTTCTCCTGTTGGCTGTGTACTAAGAGGATGTGTTCGCTCTTCACTGTGTTAAAATGGAGTAATGAGAGGGATTGTCTTTGCTCTCCTCCTGTGTGGTGTAGTATAACAGGATGCGTCGTCTCCGCCTGTGGGTGTAGTAGATAGAGATGTGTCACTTCTCTCCTTTGTGTTGTGTTGTAGTATATAAGGATGTGTGTCTCTCCTCCTGTGTTGTGTATGATATATAGATCTGTTGCTATCCTACTGTGTGGTGTAGTAATAGAGGATTGTCAGCTTTCCTCCCGTGTGGTGTAGTATATAGAGTTGTCAGCTCTCCTTGTGTGTGTAGTATATAGAGGATGGTCTGCTTCTCCTGGTGTTTGGTGTAGTATTAGAGGATTGTGTCAGCTCTCCTCCTGTGTGTGTGTAAGTAGAGGATGTGTGTGTCTATCTCTGGTGGTGTAGTTATAGCGGAGTGTCAGCTTCTCCTCCTGTTGGTGGAGTATATAGAGGATTGTTGTCGTCTCCTCTGTGTGGGTAGTATAGGGAGGGAGTGGGGTCGGCTCTCCTCCGTGTGGGGCTTATATAGAGGATTGGTTCCTGGTGGTGAGGGTATAGAGGAGTGTCAGTCCTCCTGTGCGGCGTAGTTAATAGAGGAGGTCGGTTCCTCCTGTGTGGGGTTCATGTAGTAGATAGAGGAGTATCAGAACTTGTGTGGTGTGTAGTATATGAGGAGTGTGTCGGCTTCTCTCCGTGTGTGTTGTTGTTAGTTTTTTGTTGGAGTAATTTAGTGTATTGTTTTAGTTTGTAGTTAGTTAAGATGTTAGTCTTATAGTTGTAGTATTGTTGTTGTCTTTGTAGTTGTAGGTGGAGTTTTTGTAGTCTTAGTTGTAGGTGTTTTGTGTGTTGTCGTTGTAGTATTAGAGGAGGTGTCAGTTCCTCTGGTGGTATTAGGTTTTAGTATATAGGGATTGTGTTTGTCTCTCCCTCTGGTGCTTGCTGTAGTATATAGCGGGATGTGTGTGTCTCTCTCTGTGTGGTGGAGATATAGAGAGGTGTCAGCTCCTCCTCTGTGTCGGTGCAGTATCTAGAGGAGGTGTCGGCTCTCCTCCTGTGTGGGTAATTATGTAGTATATGGCGGATTGTGTCGGCCTCCTCTGTGTGGTGGAGTATATAGAGGCTGTGTGTCTCTCTTCTGTGTGGTGGAGTATTATAGAGGATGTGTTGTCTCTCCTCTGCTCGTGGTGTAGTATATAGAGGATGTGGTCAGCTATCCTCCTGTGTACTGTGTAGAAGAGGAATTTGTGTTGTATCTCATCCTGTGTGTGTAGATATAGAGGCTGGTGTCTCCTCCTGTGTGGTTGCTCGGAGTTGTATTAGAGGATGTGTTATGTGGTCTCTCTCCTGTGTGTGTGTGTAAAGATTTCTTGATAGGTGTTGTAGTTTTTGTGCTTGTCTGTGTATGGTTATAGTATAAAGGTATGGTTTTCTCTAATAGTGTAGGTGTTATTGTCCTGTCTCGTTTGTGTGGATGTGTAGTATATGAGGATGTGTATCCTCTGTGTGGGTGTGGTATATGGAGGATTTGGTTGTCTACGCTGTGTGCTGTGTCGTAGTATAAGAGGATGTGTCAGGGCTTACTTTCGGTTGTGTTTAGACATTTCGTACAGTCCTTCACAGCTTGTGATCGCCGGTGTTATGGTAGTCTTGTGTACTGTCCGTTCTTTCACCTGTTGAAACATTCAGCTTTCAGCCTTCTGTGGACAGGCCTTGGCACCCTTATAAACTGACATGAATACAGCAGATTTCAGTCAGAGTATCTACTGTATTTTCAGCAATTGAGTCCGGTTCAGCTGAGTCCTTGAACTGAATCTTCTTCTATTTTGTTTCTGGGGTGGGGAGAACATCGGAGCTTTCAGAGCGATTCCTCATGATGTCCAGTGGATTCATAGATTTCATCGTCTCAGATTTTAAAATCTTTATGTTGGGATTGTACACAGTGAACAGGGGGACTCGTGATTCAGTCTATAGCATCACCCATGAGATCGGGACAGATACAGGATGCCAGTGTGATGGCGATAGGTTTGGTCCTTAGGTGTCGTAAGACGATATTAGGAATCCTTGGAGGGGTTTTTAAGTTTCTCTTTAAGTCATTGAACTCTTTAGTCTTTGAAGGATTTTGTTTGTTTCCGTTGTGTCGGCCTGCACTTCTTCAGGCGCCTCGGGCCGGTCAGTGGGATCCGCCTCTAATTGCCCTAATTGTTGGCAACCCACATGTATCAGGGTCTAGAAACATTCCTGTAGCTAACTGCAGATCCAAGTCAAAGTCTAATGGGCTCGCTACCGCATTCCACTTTAATAAAGCTGGGCGAACCCCAGTTGGTTACTGGCGCCATATGTATGTTTCACTTGCACTCAAAATCAGGTAAATTATTAAAGAGCAGTTTTTAGGTGGTTTCTGGGGACATGTGGGGCGCTGTGTAGGGGAAACTGTGGGGCTTGTTATGGGGCACGTGGGGACTCTGCTATCGGGGCACTGGGGTCTGTGATGGGACACTGCGGGGACTCTGTTAGTTGGAACGTGGGGCTATGTTAGGGGGACACTTGCGAGGTAGGCATGGGCTAGTTTGGGCACAGCAGTAGGCACGGGGCTGGTATGCTCGGTATGTCAGGGCACTGCGGGGCTCTGTATGATGGGGACAGGCACTGCGGCCTGGGCATGCGGCAAGTTAGGACTGCTTGGGCTCTGGCACTGGGGGCTATTATTCTGTTATGGGCCGCGGGTTTAGGGAACGTGCGGGCCTGGGGGACACTTGGGGCTTCTTAGGGGCACTGCGGGGCTTCGGTATGGGGCACTGCGGGCTAGTTAGGGGACCACTGCGGGGCTTGTGGGGACACTGGGGGCTCTGTTAGGGGACATGGGCCTGTGGGAACTTGTCGAGGGACACTGGTGGGGCTCTTTAGGGAACTTGTGGGGCTATGTTGGCACTGGGGCTGTACGGCGGACTGCGGGGTTGCTGTTAGGGGCGACCGAGGGGCGCTTGTTATGGACGGGGTGCGGGGACACTGCGGGGCTTGTTAGGGGCAACTGCGGGGCTCTGTTAGGGGACCTGCGGGGCTGTGGGACCCTCGTTAGTTCGGGGACACGGGCTAGCGGGGCTAGGCCTGTATGGGACACTCGGGGCTTGTTAGGCACTGGGGGGCACTTCGGGTTGTATGGGACACGGCGGGGCTCTGGTATGGGGACACTGCGGGGCTTGTTGGGGACCCTCGGGGCTCTGTTAGGGGACCTGAGTGGCGCTGTTAGGGGACACTGCGGGGCTCGTTAGGGGACTGCGGGCGAGGGGCCCTGCTGGGGCTCTGTTGACGACGGGGGGACACTGCGGGGCTAGACACTGCTGTTAGGGGACACTGCGGGGCTCTGTGTAAGGGGCCGTGGGGAACTGGACGTGGACCTGCGGGCTTTAAAGGGGGCTCTGTTAGGGGCACTGCGGGGCTCGTTAGGGACACGGCGGGGTCTGTTAGGGTCAACTGGGGGCTCTGTTAGGGGAGCATGCGGGGCTCGGTTTACGGGGACACTGCGGGGCTGTGTTAGAGGCTGTGGGGACACTGCGTGGCTTGTGAGGGGACATGCGGGGGCCGTATGGACTGGGGGCTCTGTTAGGGGAACACTGCGGTGGGCTGTTGGGGACACTGCGGGGCTCTGGTTAGGGACACTGCTGGGGCTCTGTTGTAGGGCCAATGCGGGCTTGTTAGGGGACACTCGGGCTCTGTTAGGGGACACTGGACGGGGCTTTTTAGGGGGACACGCGGGGCTCTGTTAGCGGACACTGCGGGCTTGTTCGGGGGACACTGCGGGGGCTCGGTTAGGGGACATGGGGGGACTCTGTTAGGGGACACGCGGGGCTCTGTGAGGGGACGCGGGGCTTGTTAGGGACACTGGGGGCTCTGTAGGGGGGACACTGCGGGGTCTGTTCGGACACTGCGGGAGGCTCTGTTAGGGACCTGCTGGGCTCTGTTATGGGCCACGGGGGCTCTGTTCTGGTAGGGGACACCGCGGGGTCAGTTGAGGGGGGAGGACACTCGGGGGCTCGTTAGGGGGACACTGGGGGCTCTGTTAGGGGACACTGCGGGGCTCTGTTAGGGGACAGAGGGTCTGTTATGGACACTGCGGGGCTCGGTTATGGGACATGCGGGGCTCTGTTCTGGGACACGGCGGGGCTCTGTATGGCCATGCGGGGCTCTGTGAGGGGCCACTGCGGGGCTTGGTAGGGGCACGCGGGGGGCGGCCTGTTAGGGGACACTTAGGGGATCTGGTTAGGGCGCACTGCGGGCTCGGTAGGGGACATCTGCGGGGGCTCTGTTAGGGGGGACATGCCCGGGGCTTGTTAGGGACACTGCGGGGCTCTGTTGGGGGACATGCGGGGGGCTTGTTGGGACACGCGGGGGGGGGCTCTGTTTGGGACACTGCGTGCTCTGTTTGGGGACACTGCGGGGCTCTGTTTGGGGACATGCGGGGCTCGCTTTGGACACGGCGGGCTCTGTGCGGGGACACTGCGGGGCTCTGTTAGGGGGACACTGCGGGGCTCTGTTAGGGGACTGTGGTTGGCATTATGTATTGGTACAATTTAAAGGAAATCTACCACCAGGATGAAGGATTGTAAACCCAGCACACTGATGACGTGCTGGTGTGCCCTCTTGTAGGATCTACTCTTCAACTTCTTACGCCCTGGTTATTTCATAAAAGTACAATTACAATTATGCAAATTATCCTGAGGGTCTGCGGGTTACAAAGGTGTTAAAGGAGCCTGGGGCTCATACACCTGTATGTCTGTGCTTGGTCTACAATCCTTCATCCTGGTGGTAGATGTCCTATAAGGCTCCATGGACACAACCAAGACACAAAGGGTTTGTGGCCCGTTTTCGGACAGGTGAATGTTGGTCACCCCTCCTATCTCCATGGGAAGCTGTTACCCCATTTGTGTTCATGCGCGAGGCCTTAAGCTGCTGTGCTGTGCTGTGCCCCTTATAGTTCTCCCAGGATACTTCTGTATGTATATACAGGATGTACGTGTATATGAGCTCAGGGCGTGGCCAGGATTGTGGGCTCAGACATTGATTATTATAAATAGTGAATGTTGTGGTCACGCAGCTTTTATAGAGACCCTGCCAGTCCGTGATCTGGGACCGTGTGGTTATCATCAGACATGGTAACGGGCGCTGCGCATCCATGAGGCCAGAACTTTTATAGTCTTTTTCTTGCATTTTACACTTAAAACATTGATCTTTACAATAACCCCCGATTCTCCTCACCCCCCGGCCAGGACTTTCATGACCCATGAGCTTCAGTCACCCTCACACTGCAGAGCGGGCACCTATGAGCTGCCACAGACCCCAGCCGCACGGTGAGCAGCTCCGCCTGACTACGACAGCCTTGTGTGGGGTGTGACGATGGGAGTTGGCGAGTCACGGGTGGAACATCTGACAAAGAGCTAACCTTGTGGAGAACTGTGCTAGTCCTAAAAGTGAGCCTGACCTCCCTGGGGCTCCTCAGGTTCCCCACTCTGGTTCGACAATAACTCATGTGGCTGATCATCTCCAAACCAATGAGGGATCTACTCATCTCAAAGCCAGTGAGAAATATTCTGCCCCCGCTCCTGGACGATGACCCCCGAGTGTCCCCACAATACGTGGAGCGCCTCTGCTGCTTCCGCTTCCTACGGAAACTTTCCTTTGCCTTGGAAGATGTTGATCCCTAACAATTGTGCTGGAAAGCAGCGGCTCTTTTCCTGGCACCCGTCATTTACATGAAATCAATGAAATTCTTGGAAGAAATTCTGATCCCCAACCAATAAATCAGGAAAAAATCGGAAAAAAGGCAAATGATTTGTTTCATCTCTAACCACCGAATAGTTAATATCTTGGATTGACCTGATCTTCTTCATGACTGTCTATGATGCACGACTAGAGGTTCCTGATGTTCGGTGGGACTGCCCAATGTTCCCTCTGCCAGGTCCAGAACCAGAATTGGATCACATGACCGCCTCCGCCATTCGCTCGGATACTCACCGGCCAGACATTTGTTGCAGCAGAAATTTCTGTTCCTCGGCCTGTACTCATCTTCTTTGCAGACCACGTTTCCATTCAACATCTCGGATCTCTTGTGCCTGAGAGTAGAACTGCTGAGCCCCACCGGCCGACCACGGACAAGCAGAGCCGGCGCTGACGGGATGTCCAACGCGTGGCAAATGACGGGGAGAAGCCAGAATATGGAGATCTGCAAGGGGTTAAAACTATGCTTCAGCAAAAAGAATTTTTTAAGAAATATGGCGGAGGGGGGGGGGGGGGGAGGGGGTCATGCACATCAGAGGCTATAAGAAACCAAAAAGAAAAAGCACCAGCACCAAGCCCGTCCACAGCTTGTGTCTGGTGCTGCGCAGCGTATTCTCTCTGATAGAGGAGCATCTGGTGGAGCACCGTTTTTGGAAGAAAGCAGCCATGTTGTTCTACTTTGACCTGTCATACGTGCAGCCTCTCAGGTTGGGAATGACATGTCCTTCCCCAAATTCCCGAATTTGCCTGAGATGAGTCGAGTTTAGGGAGTGTCATTTCTGATGCCTCTATCTTTGGTTCTGAAGCAACCAAAAACCAGAACCAGGAAGGTGAAGACGAGGATAGAAACGTCAGATACAGATAAAAATCTAATTCCCATCTTTCTTTAAGTGCCGATATCTTCAGAAAGATTAAATTCCTGTTTTTAATATGACGCCAGCAGCAGCGTCCACAGTGACTCTTCACATGCAGACTCTAAACTTGACTCATCTCAGGTAAAATCCATCTCTTCTCTGCTTATTCTCACATGAAGGGACGTTTCATCCTCTTCCTGATTTAATAGGGTAAAATCTGTGTCCGGTTTCCTTGTAAAAATAACTTATTCACAGATGTCTCCTCCTGTGCTAGATATACATGTTTCCCCCATCTGCAGAAGCCATTGCTGGAGGATGGGGGTTGTAGTACAGTCCATGTATTGTACAAGCAGCACGCCTGCCATTTCCCGTAATACAAGCAGATTTCCTAATCCAGGAAGCAGAGACTGCGGAGAGAGAATTGCTTCACTGACTGGAATGAGCCTGCAGAGCCGGGTAATGACAAGGTGTAGCAGAGCCGGGTAATGACAAGGACAAGGTGTAGCAGAGCCGGGTAATGACAAGGTGTAGCAGAGCCGGCTTTGTTATTGTAGTCACTCTTTTGGATTTGCATAGATAATAAGGTCAAAGCAAACTCAGCACTGCTATATCTACATGGATTTGGATCATATAGTCAATGTTACATATTGAAGATGTAGCAGAGCTGGATTTGTCATTCACCAGGTTTTTGGTGGATT
>WNYA01001154.1:0-87268 GCA_019512145.1 Engystomops pustulosus
CTGCTCTCCTTTAAAGGAAATCTACCACCAGGATGAAGGATTGTAAACCAAGTGTGTGCTATTCTTTTAGCTTCTTATGTCCTGGTTTTTACACAAAAAGGATTTAAAAATTATCCAAATGAGCCTGAGGGGCTCCCTGGCTCCATATGTTGAAATGAACACTGGAGCCCCTCACTATCATTTGCTTAATTTTTAAAGAAAAGGGCATGAGGAACTTAAGAAAAAGTGTATCTTGCCAGAAGGGACACACACCAGTATGTCAGTCTGCTTGGTTTACAATCCTTCATCCTGGTGGTAGATTTCCTTTAAAGGTCATCTACCACCAGGATGAAGAAATATACACCATGCACAATGACATACTGATGTGTTCCCCCTCTGGCAGGATCTGCTCTTTTTTATCTTCTTATGCCCCAATTATTCTAATATAAGTCTTTGAAACTTATGCAAATGAGAATGAGGGGCTCCGGGCTCAATTAAGAACTGTAGAGCCTGAAGCCTCTGAGAATCATTTGCATAATTTTTAAAGCCTTAAAAAACAAGGGCATAAAAAGCTAAAAGAAGCGTGAATTCTGCAAGAGGGAGCACGCGCCAGCATTCCATTGGAAGGTATGAGCTACAAATAATGTAAGAAAAAAAAAACTAAACCCCATCTCAGCAACCCTCATGGTAATGACAGGGGAGGATATCCATCTGAAGCTCCAATTACCTTGTTTTTTTTCATAACTCTGGGCTCAATTAACAACTGTAGAGCCCGGAGACCCTCAGGTTCATTTGCATATTTTTAAAAACCTGAGTGAATCCTGCCAGAGGGGGCACACACCAGCATGTAAGTGTACTTGGTTTATAATCCTTCATCTTGGTGTAAGATTTCCTTTCAAGGGGTTTTCTATTTGAACGTGTGGACTACAAATACTCATGAACCCTCATGGAGATTGGTGGAGGCCGGGGTAACCATCTGAAGCTCCACCTATCTTGATTTTTACATAATTCTCTTTACTCCTTCATAACATTACATAATCCCTGACAGACTTTGCAACCTACTTCTAATTTCATAAATGCCCCACAAATGTTTGTAACTTCCCTATACGACATGTGTGGGAGTGTAGTCCTAATACAGTACAGCCTGTGTTATCCGTGCCCTTGAGAACTTGCATTTTCCCATCTCCACCCTACTTACCTATGTTCTAAGGAAGAAAAGAGAAAAAAGCATCCTTCATAACTAGGATCAGTGTTGTGATGGACTAAGCAGCAGAACAGCCAGCTATGTGAAGGAGTTACATACTGTAATGCAGTACAGCACTAGGAAACTTGATAATAGACTATTTAGAAAATCGGGAAGGTCATTTTTGCATGATGATGGGTTCCAATAAGTTCCTTAAATATAATAATGCCACTGCTTTTTAACTGCTTCTTCAACATTACCTACCTCCCTGCCAGGGGAAGGAGAGGCACTTTAAATGAGAATTGCTTGCGGTGGCAAGTTGACATAAGTGGGGAGAGGCTGAGGAAAATGAGTGAGGAGGAGGCATTGAGGAGAAGATGACTGTCACGGGTCATCCTGCGACCCATGTTTCAGGTCGCAGGCGCACCTGTGTGCCTCCGTGTGCCCCCTCTCGCCTGCACGCCAGCCCCACTTACCCATCCGTGCTCCAGCGACGGTCTCCTCACTTCAGCCCATGTGTTCCTGCCTCCTAGGGCGCGTGCGCACAGGTCGTCTGAATTTCGAAGGGCCAGTACACCATTAATTGGGGCTGGCCACCTGACAACCTATAAATGCTCAACCTTTTCAAGTGACACCCGGCCAGATCTTTGTGTTTCTATGCCTAAGAGAAAGCTTTGTTCCATGCCCTTTGCGATTATCCCGATTTCCTGTTGTGACCTCGATTCCATTCCTGACTCCGATCCCGTGCTGCCTGTCCTGACCTACTACTACATCCCGTCTTGATCTCCTGCCTGTTCCCGACATGACTTTGCCTTACAATTCAGTACTGCGTCTTGGCCGCTACTGCAGACAAAGTCACGTCTGTGGAGCGACCTGGTGGTACTACGCCGCAACAAGTCCAATTTGCTTTGCGGCGGGCTCTGGTGAAATCTGAGTACCACTTAGACACCGGTCCCAGTTGTCGGCTTACGTCATCGTCCACGGTGGTACAGAGGATCCACTACCATTGATCCTGACAGTGACTTTGAAGCCATTTGAACTGCCCTATTCCCCCCCTGTACTCACCACACACTGCTAGAAGGGAGCCAGGTAATGTTGTCAGACATGACAAAGTAAATTTTGGAAAGCAAAATGCCAGAGGTTATTGAAATCTGTCATCATATAAAATTACCTGCCTGAGGACTTGTTCCCTTTAAGTTTTAGTTTTGGAAGAAAAACATTTACTGAAATTAGAAAGGTGACAAGGACAACCTTCTATCCAAGTCTACGTTTTCTGGGCATGATCTATATGTTATCTTTAACTGGGATAATAGTAGTATAAAAAAAAGCTTCACGCACCTGTTATAAAACTAATCAAAAGCCCAGAGATGACACATGAAATGCAGCCCACCGCGCTATAGTATAGGTATGATAAGCTGTACCAGTTATCCGCCAGCAACGACCTGATTGAAAAGAATAGAAATTCTCAGGATCTTTCTTATTTAAATTCCTGTGTTTCATTGTAAAAAGATGGAAATTGTGAATAATAGGAAAAATAAGAAAAAGTCATACGTGTCAGTATCGGGATTTTATTGGTTGGCTATACCATCCCTTTATGTGTTTACCTACCTTTCCGGTGGAACGGTGGTAGTCAGGATTGTAGACAATGTGGCATTGATTGTTTCGTTAAGCAATGTACATTCATCCGTCCTTAGTAGTAGAGGAAGGGTTTTGGAGGGTGGTGGAGGGTTTATAAATCCTCCAATGGCAACCCAAAAAGCCAAGGTGATTCCTGTCAGCAGACCTCCGAGAGCCCCCTGGGGGGGTAGAAAGATTTTAAAGATTTCAGTTAAACTACAGCCTATTAATATGAACAAATATGACTACGGTAAGTTACAGAGGCATCACCTAGTGATCCACAGTTTCCATGAATATGACTTAGCAAGGCTCTAAATATGTGGGAATGTTTCTTCATTGAAAGAAGAGAGTAACCTCTGTCTCCATTCTGTCCTCTGCAACAACCTTGGTCTATAAAAGTACAGCAGATTATGTGCCGATGACTTTGATTTTGTACTTAGTTTGCATTCTGTCTAGCACTAGTCTGAACTCTGCCCTATTTCACTTCTGGCTGTCTTAATTGGATACAACCACCCCCATCTGTCTCCTGCTGACTTAATTTCAGGCTGCAGACAGTTTGAATGTCAGGAGGTTGGTCCAATCATCCACTTGCCTGTACTTGCTCTAAGTCTTCTTTGGAGTTTGCTAGCATTTTTGGACTTCTATATTATCTAACCTCTGCTTGCTGACCTTCTGATTGCCTCTTATTATGTACTTCATTGTCTTCTTGGTTTTCTACCAGATTTAGTTCTTTTATCTTTATGTGTGTTGTTTTGTCCTGTTTTTGTCTCAGTGTTTCAATTTTACGCAGGAAGATTATGTTGTTCAGTTGTCACCTGCCATCTAGGGAAGGGTATGCAAGTAGGTAGGGACAGCTAGATTAGCTTAACATTAGGGCTCACTGTCCACGTCTGCATATACTTCTTTCCATGGTTTTATGCTTCATATAAGCAGCAATACAAAAAGATAAAATTATAACTGATATAAGATAAGTCTTTACCTTCCAGTTGGTCCATGGAAATAAAATTCCCAAAGTGAATAACCCTAACATAGGGCCTCCACACATCCCATGGATACTACCTGCAGCCTGTATACAATTAGTAGAAAGGTCATTTTTAATTTTCAAATGCTAAATCGTAAAAGATTCATATGATTCCAAGCAAAAAATTACTACTGACCTGAATAATTCCACCCAACAGAGAGGCGACCACTGCCATTACTGTACATACAATACCAAACACGACACCTGAAACACCAGGAGCTTTTATGTGTTAATCTTAGTTGTAAAATCTAATTTTTAAGTAACATGAACACTAACAATCCATTTGTTATTGTTTTAAATAAATATGAGAAAAACTTTGTATACAGACTTTACTATAAATATTTTAATTTTGAGTCTACCGATCTTTTGACGACCTATGTGTCCCCATGGTACTACAAACAATCCTTGTGTCCGATCCTGAAGCAAAACTTTGATTCGTTATGAATGGGAATTTCCTGGCAATTCATTTAGGCTTATACAAGGTTGAACACAGAAAAGAAAAACGTGGGAACATTTCATCACCCGAAACGACCTAGTATCATAGAATCGCAGTAAAAAAGGTTAGATAAAGAGAGCAGTCAATCAACCTATACATTATATTGCTTTGATCCAGGGGGACATGCTGAGAGCCAATCAGCATCTATCCACCCCCCGTGAGATCACAGTCTGTCACAGCCTCAGTAGACCTGACCCTGGGCCATCTTCACCATTTCTTTGCTGACTTAGCTTAGAGCTGTGTTCAGGTAGAAAATGGGCTGTAGGGACAGTGAAAGGATCAAAAAGGTTAGCCTCGTGGTTGGCTGGGTGTGTACTGGCCGGGGTGTGGTCAACCACTGTAGGCCAGAAATTCACAGTGCCGCTGCTGAAGCTTTCTGCTTTGATTTATAGGGTTTGTACACTATTTTTTGGGGGTCTGTTTAGAGGGTTACAGTCCCCATAGTTTCAAAATGGTTGCATAGTACAAAATAGTCTTACAGTTTCTAATTGTTTGTTGAACTACAACATATTGGGGTTCACCATCCCCCTTAATTTTTGTGAAATACAGTGCATACCACGCCAGTTTCCAATTGTTCCTGGAAATACAATATTTTGGGTTCTGTTTCCCTTCAGCCCTAGCAAAATACAGGGCATAATCTGCCAGTTTCTAACTTTCCTGGAAATACAGTATATTGGGGTTTCACTTTTTCCTCAGGTAGTGCAAAATATAGGGCATAATCTGCCAGTTTCTAATTGTTCCTGGAAATACAGTATATTGGGTTTCACTTTTTCCTCAGGTAGTGCAAAATACAGTGCATAATCTGCCAGTTTCTAATTGTTTGGTAAACAATAGTATTTGGGGGGAATCACCATCTCCTTTGGCTAATTGAACATTCACTGTTGTATGTTGTTGAGTGAAAATATGTCAGACAGACTTCTGGGTCCTCCAAATGGACAGTCAATGGAAGAAAAGTTGCTTTGCCTAGCAAAAGTAGCAGCAGTGGAAGGGGGTTGGTAGTAACCAGGCAGCCAGGAATTGGTGGGTTCAGACACCACACTAAATTGTTATGGTCCTGGAACACTCAACTCAAATGTCCTTTTAGTTATGATGCACCTGCTTCTGCCAGGCAATGATAGATGCTGCCACTGACTCCCTTCTGCTTCAAAGTAAGGACAAGCAGATTGAAGACGGTCAGCAGGTTGGGAGGAGTGTTCTGCTGCATCCTCTATCACAGCAGAAGTAACTGTCATGTGTGGGTGGAGTCATACGAGCCTGGGGTAGATCCCCTTCTATGCCAAACCCCCTCTTACCCCTTCTATGCCAAACCCCCTTCTACGTCAAACAGATAG
This sequence comes from Engystomops pustulosus, assembly GCA_019512145.1. Taxonomy (NCBI): domain Eukaryota; kingdom Metazoa; phylum Chordata; class Amphibia; order Anura; family Leptodactylidae; genus Engystomops; species Engystomops pustulosus. Next base: position 5,628 of record WNYA01001154.1, read on the forward strand.
CACTGTAAGACTATGGGCTGTTGATGGCTCCATTACTATTAGCTAATGGGGTCTTTGTGACTATATTCTACTGGAGTCAGTGTCACTAATGGCTACTGGTGGCTGCAAGACTATTGGCTGGTGGGGCTTGAGTGACTAGTGGCTACTGGGTGTCATGTGACTATTGGCTACTGGGGGTTGCATGACTATTGGCTACTGGGGGGGTCGTGTGACTAATCGCTACTGGGGGCTGCATGACTTTTGGTGACTGGGAGCTCTGTTACTGTTTCCCTAACAGAACGGACTAAGATCTGCCGTTTGAAGCACCAAAGAGTGATAAAAATCAAAGATTTGCAAACTAGACAAATCGAATTTTTGAAAAGTTCGCTCATCTCTACCCGCAACATTAAAATTGGAATGATGGAAGATGAGATCTGCCAAAATATTATTTTATTCAAATTTTTAATAAATATAAACACTATTAAACTCAATGGACTTCAATATTGATATTAATCACTGAAAAGGATCATGGGAAATCTACTTATTCTGTATCAGTCATACTCACATAAGCCTTTGCTGATCCATGTGCTCTTCTTGTTTGATATATTCTTGAAAATTTTCTTAACGATGTCTTCAAAGGTGACGGTAGCGAGAGCGTTGATGCTGGCGGCCACTGTGCTGTGATACAGGATCAAATATAGGGTTGAATTATAAAACTTGTGTCAGTTTTTAAAATTTTTAGGTAAAACATGTTATCAATGTGAATTAACCCTAATTGGTTTAAAAAGTTAAATACACTGGGTCTTAAAGGGTTTTTCCCTAGGACATCAACACTAGATCCAGATCCAACTTTTGGAAGGTCGGGCCTCCTATGGGAGAACTCTGCCCTTTTTACTCTTTACTTAGTCCATATACCATCAGAATTTCTATATAGCACTGGTGTTGGTACTGGTATTCAGTCTGTACCACTTCTACAGTAGACAAGGTGCACTTCATTGGACAATGGACCTGGACACAGGTCATTTAAACAATTAACACTTTGATGGTTTTTCCAATAGTTGGATTTTCACTAACCGGATACTGATGACCTTTTCTAATGACCAACCATCCATTTGCTGATCCTATAAACCCTGTTCAATGTTGGACTTATATTCATTTATTAACATACTAATTTACTACTACTAAGGCTCATGCTCCCCCTGCTTAATGTGACCTGCCATAGTAACTATTTTCGGTTGCAATTATTATGTTAGCTCCCTCTAGTGGTGGCTACCAGCTCTCAGAATTCTTTAATTTTTCTCTCCTATGCAGTGAAATTATCCAATACATCAACACAGTGGGGGTCATTTACCAAGGGCCCGAATCGCGTTTTTCCGGCGGGTTATCTGAAAATTTCAGATTTGCGGCGATTTTTCCCTGAATTGCCCCGGGATTTTGGCGCGTGTCGCTTGACACGCGCTTACCTGCACCCACGGTAGGACGGTGAACTTCAGTGCACTCCGATGAACTTCAGGAGGACGTCGAAGGAACTACCTTTGTGAATCCCGGCAGAACCCGAATCCTCCGCAGAGAACGCGCCGCTGGATCGCAAATGGACCGGGTAAGTAAATCTGCCCCAGTATTTTAGAACCAAAGTGTGTTAAAATTATTTTTTGGAGGATAATAGCGACTGTTACAAGTTTTTCTATGAGGATTTATGATTTCTATATATATTAATATACATTTGAGCTTAGATGACACCCACTATTAATAACTAATATACTTGTTACCTTAATGTCCCGCTGAAGGCGCAGGCTACAAAGAGACCCGGAAGTCCTGGCATTTTGGAAAATATGTTCATGACGAAATAGGGCATCATCTAAAAAAAAATATGGAGGTTTTCAGTTATAGGTTTTATCACAAATTAACAAAATGTTTGCAGGAAAAGAAAGACCAACGCTAACTGTGAGGCAATGCTGGAGGGAACATCATGATTTGGTGAGTAGTTATCCAACACTACTGCACATTGCACTAGTCCTTGAGCTGAGGAGCTCTTGTCTTTCTTTTTCTGTTTTAAAGTTGGATGATTTGGTGCTACTCATGGCCTGGATACTGTGCGAGCACAAAGAGAGCAATGAATTGTATAGTGCATCATACGTATAGAACAGCCAATTGATGCCCCTAGCTACTAGCCATGGCTATGACTGTCTAGGGGTACTTCCCTTGGCCAATCATAGCCATGACTCGTTAGGGGCATCAATTTGCCACATTGGCTGTTCATATGCCGTACATCTGAGCCTGAACCTGACCAGGAACGTCAGGTCCACTCATCTCTAATCTCCAGTGATCAATGGGACTTAAATATCCATCAGACGCATGGATATAAAAGTAGAACCGGCCTTTTGCTTGCACCAATGCTTCTTCCATATTGAAAATCAAGGGATACCAATCGTCTGTCGTGTCCCAGAAGTTTGACCCAAATTTTCAACATTTGGATAGAGGATAAATGTTAGTCCAGTGCCATAGGTTAGCCATCACTGCCCTAGGGGGTCTGATCACTCAATACAATACAATATATTACAATATATTGCAATACAACTGTATTACAGTATATAGTACATTTACTTCTTCTATATTACACTCTGTCTCAGACAGCTATGGGTGACTTTAATAGGCTTCTAGATGTCATTGCGCTGATCAGCGCCCTCCGATGACGTCACAGAGAGTGTCGACCACCATTTAAAGATGGCGGCACCCAGCTGCAGGTATGTTATGTGCCACAGTCGGCTTTGAAGATCCCAGCTGGTGTCTGCTGTGCAATACATCTGACACCTGTCACGTATGAAGAGGGCTCCACCCCCTTCACGACCACCCGATGTATATTTACGGCCTGAACTTTGCGGTTTGGATCCACTGAACACTAGTCTCAGTCCAAGTCAAACTGCACGACCTCTACAGTAGACAAAGTGCCCAGTTACCACTGTTGTGTTAGCTCCCTCTAGTGGTGGCTGTCTGCAGTATGAATTCTATTATTTATCAAGGCCAGGACTTAACAATAAAAATATCAACAGTGATGATATATATTTTCGTGGAACTTTTAAGAGAATAGTGAATCCAAATTTTGCTTTGAGGGGGGAATTTATCAGGGCTTGTGTCGGTTTTCTGCATCTATATTTACCCTCTTATGCCATGTCCATGCCAAGTGGGCATAGAGGGAAATAAAGGGGGTCGTGTCCAGCGGTGGACTGGGGTGGTGCATTATTTTCTTGTGTACCTATAGTCTGCGCCAGAAACAATAGCACAATTCAACACCTGGCCAGACCTGGTATATAACTACCCAGAGGCACAACAATCGGTGGATTTATCAGAAGGCTCAGCCTCCTGATGGATCCAGTGAGTGTCAGAGGGTGTGGTTGACATGATAAATCCCTCTCTATGATTTCTGTGTACCTCAATGTACACCTAAGATTAGAGGACACCCTCTATTAATGACTAGCTATTTTACATACTTCAGAATTAATATTATCTACGGTGAATGGGGGGAATCTATTAAAGGAAATCTACCGCCAGGATGAAGGATTGTGAACCAAGCACACTGACATACAGGTGAGTGCCCCCTCTGACAGGATATGCTTTTCTTTTAGCTTCTTAGGACCTTGTTTTAACAATAAAAAGGTTTCACAAATTATTCAAATGAGCCTCGAGGGCTCCATACTCTATAGATGTCAATGGAGCTTGGAGCCCCGAAGGCTCATCTGCATAATTTTTAAAACCTCCTTTTCTTAAAAACAAAGGCATACAAAGCTACAAGAAGAGAAGCTTCTGTCAGAGGGGGGCACACACCAGTATGTCAGTGTGCTTGGTTTACAATCCTTCATCCTGGCGGTAGATTTCCTTTAATACTGGTGCATCATTCATCATTCTCAATCTAACCCAACCGGTGCACAATACTTCAGAATTACCAAGAGGTTCCAGCATGGCTGCCGTAGATTTCTGATATAACCTGTATACTGCAGTATACTTAGCTTCGGGTTGGTAGAACCAGGAAGCCAGGAATGGGAATGTGGTGTTCAGACACCACACTAACTTGTTATAGCCACTGAACACTCAACTCAATGTCCTTTCCAGTTATGATCACCTACTTCTGCCAGGCAATGAAGATGTGCCACTGACTTCCCTTCTGCTTTACAAGTAAGGACAAGCAGATGAAAGGGAAAAAAACGGTCAGCAGGTTGGGAGGAGTGTTCTGCTGCATCCGTCTATCACAGCAGAAGTAACTGAGTGTGGGTGGAGTCATACTAGCCTGGGGAGAGTCCCCTTCATATGCCTGAACCCCTTCTACATCAAACTAGATAGCACTGTAAGGACTATGGGCTTTGATGGCTCCTTAATATCTGGCTAAATGGGATCTTTTTTGACTATGTCTACTGGAGTCAGGGTCACTAATGCTACTGGTGTCTGCAAGACTATTGGCTGCTGGGGCTGGTGGAGTGAATAGCAGCTACTGGTTATCACGTGACTAGTGGCTACTGGCTGTCACATGACTTGTGGCTACTGGGTGTACAGTGACCGGTGAGGGCGTACTGAGTCGTTGCTTGCTACTGGTGTGCATGACATTGTGGGGTCGGGTGTGCAGTGACTAGGGTACTGGGGGTCATGTGACTATTCGCTACTGGAGCAAATATGACTGTTGTCTATTGGAGGCTGCATGACCTGTGTTTATTCGGAGTCCTCATTGATATTGTTGGGTTACTCGCGGGGGGGCTTTATGACTAGGGGGGCCCTCTGTGACTGGTTTCCTCAACAGGTATACGGATAAGATCTGCCGTTTAGGACAGCCATGCACGAAGAGTGTATGGACACTCACATAAAACCTGGACACAATGTCCTTTTAAAAAAAAGCAATTTTTCATATGTGATAATTGATAAATTCAGATCAATGATTTGCAAACTAGACAAGGGGGGTTTGCCAAAATGATTATGTTTTTCAAATATGTGATAAATATACAAAAACTCTATTAAAACTCAATGTGACCTTCAATAATATTGATATTAATCAATCGGAAAGGATCATGGGAAATCTATTTAATTGCTGTATCAGTCGATATACCATAAGCCTTTGCTGAGTCATGTGCTCTCGGTCTTGTTTGAAATATTCTTGAAAATTTTCTTAAACAATGTGCTTTCAAAGGTGCGGTGCGAGAGGTTGAGTGCTGGTGCGCCACTGTGCTGTGATACAGGATCGATAGCAAACTAGGTTTAGAAATCTTTTTAGTAAAAATTGCTGATTTGGCCCAAAATGAGTGTAAATATGCAATAAGAGGCAATTGGGGGATTATCCGTTATGGGTTTCACAGAGAATATATTGATGTTATTTTTAATATAATAACATCTTTAAATTATTTATTTTATATGTGTTCTAGGGAAAAATGATTTGAATTTTTTTTCAGTATTTTTTCTAACATTATTTATGTGTTGTTTTACTATTAATTGTAGTCCCCTAGGTGGACATTTAACCCTAGGGGCAGTGATGGGCAACCCTTTTAGAGGCGAGTGACCCAAAACACAACAAGATCCGACTATTATCGCAAAGTGCCAACAAAAACAGAAAATGAATTTGTGATTTATCTCCCCCGCGTCTGTCACGAGATTCGTGGATTACCAGCTCCCTCGGAGGACACCATAAGCGCGAAAATAGTCCCGGGAGAGCTGTCACTGGGTTAAAAAAAAAACTATCGTGCCAGCAAGCGCTGGGCGGTCTGGGATGCTGGAAGATACCCGGAGTCGATCTCTGGGTGATGGCGCGAGTTGCCCACCAATAGGGCTGCTGAGGCCACCTCTGGCACCGTGCCATATGGTTAGCGCATCACGTTTGCCCTTAGGGGTTGATCACTCATACCATACAAATATTAAATATATTGCAATACAACTGTATCTTACAGTATATAGTACATTTGACTTTTCTATTACACTCTTGTCGTGTCAGAACAGCTATGGGTACTTTAAAGGCTTCTGGGATGATTCATTGCCGACCCAATCGCGGCCCTCCGATTGTACTCACAGAAGTGTCGGACCGACCATTTAAAGCGATGGGCGGGCACCCAGCGCAGGTTATGTTATGTCCACAGTTCGGGTGCTTGAAGATCCAAGGTGGTTGTTGCACTTGTGTGCAATACACTGACACCTCTTGTCACTAAGAAGAGGCTCCACACCCCTTCACGACACACGCCATGTCAAATACTTTAACGGCACTGAAACTTTGCGGGTGTTTGGCTCCACTGCGTGGACACTAGTCCATCAAGTCAAACTTACCAGGGACCTCTACGTAGACAAATGCCCATTACACTTGTTGTGTAGCTCATCGTCGGCGTTGCGCTATCTGCATATGAATTCTATTTTTATCAAGGCCAGGACGTTAACAATAAAATATTCAACAGTGGATGATGTATCTATTCGTGGGAACTTTGTAAGAGAATAAGTGAATCCAATTTTGCCTTGAGGGGGATTTATCAGGCTTGGTCAGTTCTTTCTGCATCTATATTTAGCCCTATTATGCCATTGTCCAGTTGGCCAAGTGGGCATCAGATGAAATTAAGGGGGGTCGTGTCTCAGGGTGGACGTATTGCTGGGTGGTGCATTATTTTCGCTGTATACCTATAGTCCTGCGCCAAACAAGAGCACCATTCAAACACTGCGGCCAACCTGGTATATAACTACCCAGAGGCACAACAAATGGTGGAATTTATCAGAAGGGCCAGTGAGTTAGAGGGTGTGGTTGACACTGGAAAATCCCTCTCTATGATTTTGTGTACCTCAATAATGTACACTACAGACGCTAGAGTGACACCCTCTATTAATGACTAGCTATTTTACATACTTTCAATTAATCATTATCTAGCGGTGAATGGGTGGGAATATACTCTTAAAGGCAATCTACGCCCAGGAATGAAGGATTGTAACCCAGCACACTGACATACTGGTGTTTTGACCCCCTCTGACAGGATATATGCTTTTCTTTAAGCTTTCGGACCTTGTTTTAACAATATCAAAGGTGTTGGTCCACAAATTTTCAATGAGCTCGGGGGGCTGCATACTACTTAGATGTAAATGGAGCTTGGAGCCCAAAGTGTCACTGCAGTAATTTTTTTAAAACCGACCTTTTCTAAACAACAAAGGATACCAAAGTCACCAGAACGAGAAGCTTCTGTCAGAGGGAGGCACACACCAGTATGTCAGTCGTGCTTGGTTTACAATCCTTCTCCTAGCGTAGATTTGCCTGTAATACTTTGTGCATTCATTCCATCATCCATCTAACCCCACTGGTGCACATACTTCAGAATACCAAAGGTTCAGCATGGATGCCGTTAGATTTCTGAATTCTGATATAACCTGTATACTGCAGTATACTTAGCACCCTGTGCCACGTCCATTTTAGAGAAACTAGAAGAAGAAATGCCCTCCAATATTTTTTTTACCTTAATGTCCCACTGAAGGCGCAGGCTACAAAAAGACCCGGAAGTCCTGGCATTTTGGAAAATATATTCATGACCAAATAAGGCATCATCTACAAAATAAACATTTGGATGCTTTTAATCATAGGTCTGTTATTACAAATTAATAAAACATTAACATGAGGGATTGTGGAGGGAACATCATGATTTGGGGCTGCTCACAGCCTGGCTATTGTGTAATCAGGGGCATAACTACAGGGGTAGTAACGCAGCTGCTATGGGCCCAGAGTGTCAGGGGGCCCGGCCTCCTGACCTGCCACATTAAAGAATGGAGGATGTGCGTTATTATATACTTATTATGGTGGACATTGTACCTTCATATAACAGTGCACATCTTCCACAGAATACAGCTGAGCCTGCTGCTCAGGTAAGAAATATCATGGGAGGGGAGGGACATTAGGGGGAAAAACTAGTAATCTATTTCCTGCCGTCTACGTTACCCATGTGGTCAGCAGTTACTGGGCTACATGAAATGAGATCTCTGGCCTCTAACACCCCCCAGGATAAGAAGACTGCCTGATTGTGGGTATATACCTATGTGTGTATGTGTGTATAAATGTATAAATGTGTATATTTGATGTGCATATGCTGTATGTGTGTGTGTATGTGGTGTGTATATACTGTATGTGTGTGTATATGATGTGCATATGCTGTATGTGTGTGTATATGGTGTGTATATGCTCTATATGTGAGTGATTGTGTATAATGTGTGTGATTGTATAAACATGTGTGAGTGTAAAAATATGTATATTTCTTTAAGGGGGAGGGTCTGATATGGGAACAACCTCTCCTAGTTATGATCCTGTATGTGATCATACAGAGAACAGTGAATTCTAAGGTGTATCATACATATCCAGCTAAAGAGGTGAAGGATGGTGCAACATGACAATGACACAAATCAATTCAACTAAACGATTGTTCAACTGAAAATTTAAGAAATTGGTGATTGGGAAGATCATAATTGTGACCTTAATACTACTGAGAAGAGCTGAAGAGCATGGTGCACACTATGGGGCACATTTACTAAGGGTCCAAATCACGTTTTTCTGCCGGGTTTTCCGAATTTTACGCCGAATTGCTCCGGGTTTTTGGCGCGCGATAATTTTTTTCACATCGGCACCGGCTTGCATGCGACGAAAAACAGGGGGCGTGGCCATCGAAAAACGGATTAGGAAAAACGGATTCGGAAAAATGGCGCAATTTAAAAAAAAAGTGTTGCTTGACACACACTTACATGCACCAGGAATAGGATGGTGAACTCCGGCAGACTTCGGCGCAGCAGCGACACCTGGTAGACATCGAGCGCACAACCTTAGTGAATCGCCGGAAGACCCGAATACTCGTCGGAGAACGCGCCGCTGGATCGCGACAGGACCGGGTAAGTAAATGAGCCCCTATGTTTCCCTCAAATATTGATGAGCTAATTTGGGGAATGATACAGACTCTCTCAGCATTGAACAAATGTTATTTGATGTTACCGGAAACATTTGCAGGAGGGGATTAAATATTCAAAAACTCAGTTTAATAACTAGTTGTCTGCTTATTGAGAGTGATCCCCAGTGATTAGCAATCAAACCTATAGGGAGATGGTCTTGTGTGCACACCACTTCTTTCACATGGGATTGCCATTCTTACGTTATGTCCAAGAAGTTGGACCCCAATATCTGACGCTTAATCTGTGCAAGTAAAATGTGTTGGTATGTCCCCCACAACTCTTAACCTTTGCATTGCAGAATAGCCGACAATGTCCCTTCACACACTAGCGATCTGCCAAAGAGAGAAGAACAGGAGAGTGAGTGATCAGAGGTCACTGTGTGTCACAGGGAAATTTCAGATTTACTAACAAAATGTTACAGTAAATATGAAGTTTCCCTGTGATAAACAGTGACCTCTGATCACTCACTGTTCGTCCCCCTCCTCCCGTTCCGCTTTGCGCTAGCATGTGAAGCGCTGACAGTTCTAGAACTAAGCACGCCTATCAAAAGATTACTAAGTGCAGCTGGCAGAAGTGAATTGGTACTCATGCGCACCCCAAATGTACTGGGCAGCAGGCAGGGAGAGTGCAGACATTATACATAGACTGTACCAGGGACGTGCTCGCCTTTACCTGCATATGCAATGGATCAATAGGAGAGCTTTTCCACAGCAACAGGCCATTTACAGGCTAGGGCAGGGGAAGCTTTTAGGTAGATTTTTTTCCGCTGAAGAGAGGCTTATTACACAAAATCAGACTAATAATACTTACTATTAGAAACATGTTTTTTTTTTAAAAACACTATAATCCCCTACAACACGGTAACCACTGAAATTAACTGACATGAACTATCACGCTTTAAATAGCCCATCCAACCAGTAATTGATCTATGTAATGACCGTTAGCTTGGTGTGCTAGCACCTTGTGGTGCGACTTTGCGTTGAGCAAAACTTATGAGAACCTTCTTTGTGATTGGGAGGAACTTACATTTTGCGATTGAGTAATTAATTCACCGGGCCTACGCACCTGATCTGGAGGGCCTTTTATGGAATCCGGCAGTACAGGATCCCCCTCCTCAAAGTGTGCGTCACATGACTACTGGACTGAGATACACGGGCAGTATGCCAAACATGATATCCAGACCGACCAGTTAGATATAAAGCGAGGCCGATAAATCCGATAGCAATCCACATTTTGTCAGGATTTATCTGTGGCTATGGCCTCTCGATGGTGCGTCTAACTGTGCGGAATGACGTGGCTGTGAGTCAGCTTGCTCTGTGATGCAACATGGCGTGTATCCATCGTGTGCCCGCGTAATGTGTGATATGTGACTCTGGTGTACTGGTCGTTCCTCTATTTATCACTGACTTTACTCCTGCCGGAGGCAATAGCCCTAAAATCACGTTGTTGGGGTTGTCATCTGTCGGAGCTAGATCCTAAACCTTCTTCATGGATCTACCCACCAGGGTTGACATGTGGAAGCGGGTGTGTTGGATATATGTTGTAGTCATCCTGTCACAAATTTAAAGCCCGGGATTTTCCGTTTTTTAAGAAGTTGCACCACCTCTATGGGTGAGTCCCTTATTACTCACCCAAGTATTTTGGTGTAGATGACGTGTACCCCTTAGGCCTGATCCTAGGGGCATGATATATCTGTCACCCTAATAGACCATTCCTACCACCCCCGTCCGCCAAAGTAAGTAACTATCTAACTGCAATCCCAACACACAAGGAACAGACGACAAAACATCACCCCTCTCCCAGCAGATCAATGCCCCGGCTCTGCCGCACACTGGGCCAGCAGTCCTGACACAAGAGGTACGTAAAAATAAACACGTTCAAACGCACAGCATGTGTCCGTGGGGGATATCTTTGCTTGTATTCGGAGATTTTCTCACACCGAGCCTGATCCAGTAGCATTTGAGTGTTTCTTGTCGGGCAGGGAGATGCCCTCTGTATTGGTTCGATGGTTCACTCCATAGATTGCCAACAGTAAATGTTCCCCAACGCCAATTGTCCCCAAAAACGTGGGTCTTATTAACGGGTCATTACGAAGCTTTCGGAATCAGATCAATTATGGATGTATGAAACTTGTTACATATGGGCTGCCCCCAGGTATTCAACACATTACAGTCATTAATAGTGCCCCTCCTTGTTTGTACTCGTGTATTTTAGCAATGGTGCTACAAAGCTTAAAACTAGTTTTAATGATTAGCTCAAGCGAGTTTAGGTATTTTATGAAAAGCGGAGCCGACCCACACTTGGGCCTCTCCTCTCTGAGGACCTCCTGGAGGCCTTTTATAGTGCTTTTTAAGGCTTTTTTGTCGTATAGTAGCGTTTACAGTAGGCACCCAAACCATAATTTGCCCTGTACATGTGGCACTAACGTACAGCTAGACCTTTTCCCCCCCCTCCTCCTTCACACCGCTGATACGCGACCTTTAGCCACTACCCGAGGTCGGGCCCTCCTCACCTCAGGCCCCTGGACTAGCTTTGGGATCGTATCGTGCCAGAACCTCAGCTTCGTTTTGCTGGCTCCTAAAGCGGTAGTGCGTCCCCTGCCAGTCTCTCCAGCAGATTGCTAGAATGTGAAGGAGTGACAGTCTACTAAGCAATGAATTAAAAAACGATTACTGAAGGTGCAGGAAAGATTATCTGTCAAAATGTAGCAGCAGCAGGGAGAGGCCAGCATATACATAGGACATAGTACCAGGGAGTCTTTTACTCGGAATTGCAATGGAGCAAGAAGGGCTTTTAACAGCAAACAGACTTACAGGCTAGGGCGGGGAAAGGCTTTATGGTAGATTTTTTTATTAAGGATTTACAAAATCCCTAATAAACTATATTAGAAAACTGTTTAACGACACATACCTACACAGATTATAACAAAAAATATTGAATGACTCCTCACGTTTTTATAGCCCATCCACGTATTGATCATGTAATGACAGTAGCTTGTAGCTCCCGTGGTTTGGACTTTGCGTTTCGAGCCAAAACTATGAAATTCTCATGTACTTGGAGGAAACTACATTTTGCATTGAGAATTCATTTCACAGACTACGCACCTGATCTGGAGCTTGTATGAAACCGGAGTCCATGGATCACATCCTTCCAAAAGTGTGCGTTAAAGGACTAATACTGGAGAACACGGGCACTGCCAAAATTAATTGACAGCCGGAAAAACCAGGTTAAGATCAAGGCCCTGTAAAAAGAACATCCACATTTCGGGATATCTGCTGTTGTATCTCGAGATGTCGTGATGATAATTGCTATGTGATGCAACATGGCGGTTGTTTGTATCCCATAGTGTGCCAGATGTATAGGTATAGGGACTATGTGCCGCTACAATTTTATCAATGACTTAACAAAGAAGCAATCTTAAACACCGTTGGTGGTATGTCAGGGCTAGATCCAACTCTTCATGGTCTAACCACCAGGTTCACTGTGGAAAGTGTGTACTAGGTGTAGGCTCCTCACAAATTACTGGGTCTAGAAGGCCTAAAATAGCCTCTTTTCACCCGTACTTTGTATGTGCGGACTCGGCCTTGGAGTTGTATCTTCCAACCCCACCACATTCCCGCAACAAAACTATCTCACCCCACAGAACAACACCAGCTCTCCACCCCGCACGATTCACCTGGCCACCGGTCCTGCCGCACGGGCCACAGTCCTGCAACAACGTACGTAAAAAAATCAACCGGTAAACACCCGCTGGTCCGTCGGGGGCTATTCTTTGATGTATTAGGAGCTTTATTTTCACCTTACACTTTGCGTGTTTCTCTGTCTTGCAGGCGATTGCACCTCTGTATTGTCGGATGGTTCACTCCATAGCTTCCCAACCACGTTAAATGTTCCCCCCTTTTCCCCCCCGCCATTGTCACACAACGTGTTGTCTTCTACGGGTCCATATCGACGCTTTCGGCACAGCAGCTCACTTATGGCTGTCTGCCCTTGGTTACCATCTGGGCCCCACAGGTATTCATACACTCCGCATTCCCCCGTTGCCCACTACTTTTTGTCTCGGTTTTTTAGCCCCCTGGTCGCTCACCAACGACTTCCCCGTCGTTTTATCTTCGTCAACGAGGTTTCCCCGGTCTTGCATCGCGCGCCGACCCAACTTGGGCCTCTCCCCTCTAGCGGACCTCCTGGCGGACCTTTATCCGTGCTTTTCAAGGCTTTTTTTGTTCGTCTGTACGCCGTACAGTCGGCCCACCCCCCTACTTTGCCTGTCCCTGGCCCTCCGTCCAGCTCGCCCTTTGAGCCCACCATTACTCATCCCCGCTGTCCGGCGCCACTTTAGCCCCCTCCCGCGTGTGCCCCTCCGTGCCTGCCTTTGCCCCCCCACCTCGTCCCCCGCCGCTGCCACCCCCCCCCCCCACGGCGGCGGTGAAGCAGGTCGTCCCACGGCACCCCGTTTTCACCAAAGGGGGTCTTGACGTGCGCGGCCCCCCCGGCCCGGGCGCTGCTGCTCCTGGGTACCAAAGGTCTGTCCCCGGGGCCTTGGGGTCAAAGGGGGGGGGGGTGGGGCTTTGCGCTGACTGTCGAGGGCGGGGACCTCGGTTGCTGCTATACAAATTGTGCGACGGAAGATGACTTTTAATTTTTTTTCGGGGGCGGTGATCGCGCACCTTTATTGCCCAAACACATCAAAAAGCCCAATTATTATTGTACAGACAGAATATTATTTCTAATGCTCTTCCTTGGCTTAAATTGTACAGCGCACTGAGGACGCCAATACGTGAAAGAGGCGATGAAATTTGGATTATCATTGAGAATCTCTTCCAGAATGACGGAAAATCATCGGCTCACAGTAGGGTAACCAGCCAGTCCACAACCTCGTCAATCATTGTGAAGACAAGGCAACCAAGTATGTGTTTTCCCTAGGTTTCAGCCAGGTGTAGGGTACCAGAGGTGAAAGTCGGAATCAGTTGCGCCTTATACCAATTGTCGGGAGCATGGCAACTGTATAACAAAACAGAAATATGTAGTAGTAAACTAGAGATGAGCGAACATACTGTCGAGCTGATGCTCGTTCGAGGCATTAGCGTATCGAAAACTGATTCGTTGCTCGGGACGAATACTTCGCCCCCGCTAGAGGAAAATGGCATCTCCCGCCGTTTTGCTTTTGGCGGCCAGACACAGAGCAATTCACAGCCCGGAGACCTCTGCACCCACCCAGCATGACGTTGGTACCCTTAACGTCCGATAGCAGTGGTTGGCTGGCAAGCTCATGTGACCCTGGAATAGCTAACCCCTGCATCTGCGCTGAACTAGGCATTCTGGTCTGGATTGCCGCTAGGGAGAGAGCTGTGCTGCCATCCAGCACAGATGCTGCCAATCTCAGGGACAGCAGCAGAAGCCCGCCTCAATGCCGCTCACCGACCTGTGTGCGACGTGCCCACGAGGTGGAATTCAACATAACCATGTTAGCCAGAGTTTACCAGAAGCAGGCGAGCGATTGTAGAAGGACAGAGTAACTTCCACCAGAACTGGTAGTCAGGTCAGTCGCTTCCTAAGTCTACAATGAGGGAGTGGCGTGGATTTGGATGTCTGATATCTGTCAGGGTGCTGAGAAGTAACTTCGAGGAGTCAACAGAGGCAGTGGCGATGCAGCCATATCAGACTTCACCATACCGCCGCTTGGCCTGTTGAAAAACTCTCTGATCAGAATGAAAGTCGGAAGCAAGCTTTGCGCTCGTCACAAGAGACGGGGGAAGAAAAGATTCCCTTGTGATAGCCAACGCACCCCAGGTCTGTTCTCAGTGCATATCGGAGGACGGTGGGAGGAGGATGAGAGGGAAGAGGAGGAGAATGTTGGCGACGACACAAGAGGGCGACCATTGTTCAGTCTTCACTGTCAGCGTGTATGGGCAGAAGAAGAGGAGTTGGAGGAGGAGGAAATGGACAGTTAGGACAGTGAGGGGACGAAGTCTTGCGAGTTGGACTCTAGCGCATATGGCAGATTTCATGCAGGCTGCCTACCCGTGGCCCCTCGCGTTCAAAGGAATTATTCACAGCAACGATTATTACTGGGTATTACTCTCCTGGACCCACGGTACAAGCAAAATCTTTCCACTCCATCCCTGGACGAGGAAAGGAGGTGGAATGCCTGAATACGGCAGGCCCTGGTGCACAAGCTGAAACAGTATTTCCCTTTGACAGCGCTTGCGCAAGTGCGAGTTCTGCGACAAGTAGCGAGGGAGAGTAGGCGAGAGGAGATTGTCCAGCTGGCAAGGGTACGCTTTACAAGGCTTTTGCCCGCTTTATGTCACCCAGAAGACAATGTCACCTGTCCCCAGTCTCGACAGGTAGGGCTGTCTTACAGAAAGCTGGGAGGGAGTAGTAGCTGCCATACAATCGGCCTCATGAGATCACCAGGACTCCCTACAAATACTGGGTTTAAAAAGCTTGACTGTGGCACGAAACTGGCGCTGTACGCCTTGGAGTTTTTGCCTTGCCCTGCCGCTAGGCGTGTTGTCCGATAGCGGGTTTTCAAGTGACAGCTGGTGGCATCATCAGCGCTAAGCGTACACGGCCTGTGGACTGACAGCGTGACAGGCTGACGCGTATTAAGATTGAATAAAGCTGGTTTCTCCTAATTTCCAATCCCCTCAGTGAAGTGAAGGAAGCTCAACAGAACTAATTATGCAACCTGATCTGGAGCTTTTATGAATCCGGCAGTCCAAGGATCACATCCTTCAAAGTGTGCGTACATGACTAATCCTGAGAACACGGCACATGCCAAAATGATATACAGACCGACCAGGTTAAGATAAAGGGCCCTGTAAAAATAACATCCACATTTCAGGATATCTGCTGGCTTGTATCTCGAGATGTCGTGACGATAATTGCATATGTGATGCAAAATGGCGGTGTATCCCAATGTGTGCCAGATTTATAGGTATATGGACTATGGTGCTGCTTAACTTTTATCAATGACTTTAACCAAGAAGTAATCCTAAACAACGTTGTTGGGTTTGTCAAGGAGCTAGATCCTAACCTTCTTCATGGTCTACCACCAGCTTCACATGTGGAACGTTGTGTACTATGTGTAGCTCCTCACAAATTACAGGGTTGGTAGAACCAGGAAGCCAGGAATGGGAATGGTGGGTTCAGGACACCAACACTAACTTGTTTTATAGCCATGAACACTCACTCAATGTCCTTTCCGTTACTGATGCCACGATTCTGCCAGGCAATGAAGATGTGCCACTGACTTCCCTTCTGCTTTAAAGTAAGGACACAGCAGATGAAAGGGGAAAAAAAAAACGGTCAGCAGGTTGGGAGGAGTGTTCTGCTGCATCCGCTATCACAGCAGAAGTAACTGAGTGTGGGTGGAGTCATACGAGCCTGGGGTAGATCCCTTCTATGATGTGAACCCCTTCTACATCAAACTGATAGCATGTAAGGACTATGGGCTGTGATGCTCCTTAATATCGGCTAAATGGGGTCTTTTGATATATTCTACTGGAGTCAGGGTCACTAATGCTACTGGTGTCTGCAAGACTATTGGCTGCTGGGGTGGTGGAGTGAATAGCAGCTACTGGGTTATAGTGACTAGTGGATACTGGCTGTAACAGGGACTGGTGGATACTGGGTGTAAGTGACCGTGGCTGACGGGTCAGTTGAAACGTGGCTACTTGGTGTGCATGACAATTGGATACGGGTGTGCAGGACTAGGGGTACTGGGGGTCATTGTGACTATCGCTATGGAGCAAATATGAATGTTGTCTATTGGAGGCTGCATGGACCTGTGGTTTATGGAGGCTCATTGTTGTTGGTTACTGGGGGGGCTTTATGGACTAGGGCTCTGTGACTGGTTTCCCAACAGAACGGATAAGATTGCCGTTTGAAGCCACAACGAGAGTGAAAACTCACATAAAACCTGGACAGTCAGTCCTTAAAAAAAGCAATTTTTCATATGTGATAATTGATAAATCAGATCAAAGATTTGCAAACTAGGACAATTTGCCAAAATATTATTTTTTCAAATTTTGATAAATATAAAACTCTATTAAACTCAATGGACTTCAAATATTGATATTAATCAATGGAAAGGATCATGGAAACTCTATTTATTCCTGTATCAGTTCATATAACATAAGCCTTTCTGATCATGTGCTCTTCCTTGTTTGAAATATTCTTGAAAATTTTCTTAAACAATGTCTTCAAAGGTGACGGGTGCGAGAGAGTTGATGCTGCGGCCCACTGTGCTGTGATACAGGATCGATAGCAAAAACTAGGTTTAGCTTTTAGTAGAAAATTTGCTGATTTGGCCAAAATGAGTGTAAATGCAATAGAGGCAATTGGGGATTATCCGTTATGGGTTATCACAGGAATAATTGATGTTATTTTTTAATAGAAAAACATCTTAATTATTATTGTTATATGTGTTTAGGGAAAAATGATGTGAATTTTTTTCATATTTTTTCAAACATTATTTATTTTTGTTTTTACTATTAATTTAGTCCCCTAGGTACATTTTAACCCTAGGGCAGTGATTGGGCAAACCCTTTAGAGGGAGTGACCCAAAACTACAACAAAGATCCGATATTATCGCAAAGTGCCAACAAAAAACAGAAAATGGAATTTGTGATTGATATCTCCCGGTCTGTCACGAGTTCCGTGGATTACCAGTCCCTGAGGACCCCATAAAGCCGAAAATAGTCCCAGGTGAGAGCTGTCACTTTAAAAAAAACTTATGTGCCAGCAAGTCCTGGGCGCTGGGATGCTGGAAGATACCCTGGAGTCATCTCTGGGGACTGGCCGAGTTGCCCACCAGATAGGGCTCTGGAGTGCCACCTCTGGCACCAGTGCCATAGGTTAGCCATCACTGCCCTTTAGGGGTTGATCACTCAATACAATACAAATATTAAATATATTGCAATACAACTGTATTACAGATATAGTACATTTGACTTTTAATATTACACTCTTGTCTCAGACAGCTATGGGTGACTTAAAGGCTTCTAGATGTCATTGCCGACCCAATCGCGCCCTCCGATGACTCACAGAGAGTGTCGACCACCATTTAAAGAGGCGGCACCCAGCTGCAGGTATGTTATGGTCAAGTCGGCTTGAAGATCCAAGTGGTGTTGCACTTGTGGCAATACATCTGAACCTCTTGTTCACGTAAGAAGAGGCTCCACACCTTCACGACAACACGATTCTATTTACGGCATGAAATTTGCGGGTGTGGCTCCATGCGCATAGTCCAGTCCAAGTCAAACTGTACCCACCTCTACAGTAGACAAAGGGCCCATACACTGTCTGTGTAGCTCATCTCGCGTTGGCTATCTGCAGTATGAATTCTATTTTTATTCAAGGCCAGGACTTAACAATAAAAATATCAACAGGATGATAGTATCATTCGTGGAATTTAAGAGAATAGTGAATCCAAATTTTGCCTTTGAGGGGGGAATTTATCAGGCTTGGTCAGTTTCTGCAATCTATATTTACACCTATTATGCCATGTCCAGCCAAGTGAGGCATCAATCGAGGAAATAAGGGGTCGTGGTCCAGGGTGGACTGGGGTTTTGTATTTTTTGGTTGGGTGGTGCATTATTTTCCTGTATACTATAGTCTGAGCCAGACACAAGAGCACAATTCAAACACTCGGCCAGACTGGTATTATAACTACCCAGGGCACAACAAAGGTGGATTTATCAGAA
The DNA here is from genome assembly GCA_019512145.1 of Engystomops pustulosus. Lineage (NCBI taxonomy): Eukaryota > Metazoa > Chordata > Amphibia > Anura > Leptodactylidae > Engystomops > Engystomops pustulosus. The sequence continues at coordinate 24,242 of WNYA01001154.1, forward strand.
GGTCCAGTGAGTGTAAGAGGGTGTGGTTGACATGGAAAATCCCTCTCATGTTTTGTGTACCATCAATTGTAAACTAAGACTAGAGGACACCCTCTATTAATGACTAGCTATTGTACATTTACTTCAGACTTAATATTATCTACGGTGAATGGGGGGGAATATATTTAAAGGAATCTACGCCAGGATGAAGGATTGTAAACCAAGCCACACTGACATACTGGTGTTTTGACCCCCTTCTGACAGGATATTTTTCTTTAAGCTTTCGGACCTTGTTTAACAATAAAAGGTTTCACAATTATTCAAATGAGCGCGAGGGCTCATACTATTAGATGTAAATGAGCTTGGAGCCCAAAGGTCACTGCATAATTTTTAAAAACCCCTTTTCTAAAAACAAAGGATACCAAACACAGAAGAGAAGCTTCTGTAGAGGGGGCACACACCAGTATGTCAGTGTGCTTGGTTTACAATTATTCCTCCTGGCGTAGATTTCCTTATACTGGTTGCATCATTCATCATTCTCAATCTAACCCCACTGGTGCACATACTTCAGAATACCAAAGGTTCAGCATGGATGCCGTTAGATTTCTGAATTAACCTGTATTACTGCAGGATACTTAAGCACCCTGTGCCCCGTCCATTTAGAGAAACTAGACGAAGAAATTTTTGGGGGGGGAAACGGGGGGGGGGGGGGGGGGGGAAAAAAAAAGAAAATTGCCCTCCAATATTTTTTTACCGTAAGTCCACTGAAGGCGCAGGTACAAAAAGAACCCGGAAGAGTCTGGCATTTGGAAAATATATTCATGACCAAATAAGGCATCATCTACAAAATAAACATTTGGGATTGCTTTTAATCTAGGTCTGTTATTACAAATTAATAAACTAAAATGAGGGATGGTGGAGGGAACATCATGAGTTGCGGGCTTCTCACAAGCCTGGCTATTGTGTAATAGGGGCATTAACTACAGGGGTAGTATCGCAGCTGCATGGGCCCAGAGTGTCAGGGGGCCTGGCCCCTGACCGCCACATTAAGAATGAAGGATGTGCGTTATCATCTACTTATTGATGGTGGACATTGTACTTCATCTAAACAGTGCACATATTCCACAGATACTGCGAGCCTGATGCTCAGGTAAGAAAATTATCAGGGAGGGGAGGGGACATTAGGGGGAAAACTAGTAATATTCCTGCGTTTCTACGTTACCCATGTGGTCAGCAGTTACTGGGCTACATGAAATGAGATCTCTGCCTCTAACACCCCCCGGATAAGAAGCCTGCCTGATGTGGGTATTACCTATGTGTTGTATGTGTGTATAAATGTATATAAAGTTAAATGTGTAATTTGAGGTGCGTATGCTGTATGTGTGTGTGTATGTGGGTGTATATACTGTATGGTGTGTATATGATGTGCATATGCTGTATGTGTGTGCTATGGTGTGATATGCTTAATGTGAGTGATTGTGATAATGGTGTGATTGTATAAAAATGTGTGAGTTGTCAAACTTGTATATTCGTTAAGGGGGAGGGTCTGATATGGGAAACACCTCTCCTAGTTATGCTTCCTGTATGTGATCAACAGAGAACAGTGAATTCGAAGGTGTTCATTACATATCCAGCTAAAGAGGGTTTGACGGATGTGCAACATGACAATGACACAAATCAAATTTCAAACTAAACGATTGTTCAACTGAAAACTTTAAGAATGGTGATTGGGAAGATCATAATTGTGACCTAATACTACGGAGAAGAGCTGAAGGGCATGGTGCACCCTATGGAGCAAATTTATACGGGTCAAATCACGTTTTCTGCCGGGTTTTCGAATTTACGCCGAATGTGCTCCGGGTTTTTGGCGCGCGATAATTTTTTCACATCGGCACCGGCTGCATGCGACGAAAAAACAGGGGGCGAGGCCATCGAAAAACGGATTAGGAAAACGGATTCGGAAAAAATGGCGCGCAATTTAAAAAAAAAGTGTTGCTTGCTTGACAAAACTTAATTGCACCAGGAATAGGATGGTGAACTCCGGCCAGGACTTCGGCGCAGCAGCGACCAACCAGGTAGACATCGAGCCGCACAACCTTCGTGAATCGCGGAAGACCCGAATACGCGTCGGAGAAGCGCCGCTGGATCGCGACCGGGACCGGGTAAGTAAATGGCCACTTTTTCCCTCAAATATTGAATGAGATGAATTTGGGGAAATGATACAGATCTCTCAGCATGAACAAATGTTATTGATGTAACCGGAAACATTTGCAGGAGGGGTTTTAAATATCAAAAACTCAGTTAAATAATAGGGGTCTGTTATTGAGAGGCTCCCCAGTGATTACAATCAAACCTATAGGGAGATGGTTCTTGTGTGCCACCATTTTCACATGGGATTGCCATTCTACGTTAGGTCCAAGAAGTGACCCAAGATCGACGCTTTTCTGTGCCAAGTAAATGGGTTGGTAGTCCCCCACAACTCTAACCTTGGCTTGCAGAATAGCGACAATGGTCCCTCACCACTAGCGATCTGCAAAGAGAGAAGAACAGGAGAGTGAGTGATAGAGGTCACTGTGTTGTACGGGAAATTCAGATTTACAAACAAAATGTTACAGTAAATATCGAAGTTTCATGTGATAAACAGGACCTCTGATCACTCACTGTTCGTCCCCCTCTCTCCAGCAGATTGCTAGAATGTGAAGGAGTGACAGTCTACTAAGCAATGAATTAAAAAACGATTACTGAAGGTGCAGGAAAGATTATCTGTCAAAATGTAGCAGCAGCAGGGAGAGGCCAGCATATACATAGGACATAGTACCAGGGAGTCTTTTACTCGGAATTGCAATGGAGCAAGAAGGGCTTTTAACAGCAAACAGACTTACAGGCTAGGGCGGGGAAAGGCTTTATGGTAGATTTTTTTATTAAGGATTTACAAAATCCCTAATAAACTATATTAGAAAACTGTTTAACGACACATACCTACACAGATTATAACAAAAAATATTGAATGACTCCTCACGTTTTTATAGCCCATCCACGTATTGATCATGTAATGACAGTAGCTTGTAGCTCCCGTGGTTTGGACTTTGCGTTTCGAGCCAAAACTATGAAATTCTCATGTACTTGGAGGAAACTACATTTTGCATTGAGAATTCATTTCACAGACTACGCACCTGATCTGGAGCTTGTATGAAACCGGAGTCCATGGATCACATCCTTCCAAAAGTGTGCGTTAAAGGACTAATACTGGAGAACACGGGCACTGCCAAAATTAATTGACAGCCGGAAAAACCAGGTTAAGATCAAGGCCCTGTAAAAAGAACATCCACATTTCGGGATATCTGCTGTTGTATCTCGAGATGTCGTGATGATAATTGCTATGTGATGCAACATGGCGGTTGTTTGTATCCCATAGTGTGCCAGATGTATAGGTATAGGGACTATGTGCCGCTACAATTTTATCAATGACTTAACAAAGAAGCAATCTTAAACACCGTTGGTGGTATGTCAGGGCTAGATCCAACTCTTCATGGTCTAACCACCAGGTTCACTGTGGAAAGTGTGTACTAGGTGTAGGCTCCTCACAAATTACTGGGTCTAGAAGGCCTAAAATAGCCTCTTTTCACCCGTACTTTGTATGTGCGGACTCGGCCTTGGAGTTGTATCTTCCAACCCCACCACATTCCCGCAACAAAACTATCTCACCCCACAGAACAACACCAGCTCTCCACCCCGCACGATTCACCTGGCCACCGGTCCTGCCGCACGGGCCACAGTCCTGCAACAACGTACGTAAAAAAATCAACCGGTAAACACCCGCTGGTCCGTCGGGGGCTATTCTTTGATGTATTAGGAGCTTTATTTTCACCTTACACTTTGCGTGTTTCTCTGTCTTGCAGGCGATTGCACCTCTGTATTGTCGGATGGTTCACTCCATAGCTTCCCAACCACGTTAAATGTTCCCCCCTTTTCCCCCCCGCCATTGTCACACAACGTGTTGTCTTCTACGGGTCCATATCGACGCTTTCGGCACAGCAGCTCACTTATGGCTGTCTGCCCTTGGTTACCATCTGGGCCCCACAGGTATTCATACACTCCGCATTCCCCCGTTGCCCACTACTTTTTGTCTCGGTTTTTTAGCCCCCTGGTCGCTCACCAACGACTTCCCCGTCGTTTTATCTTCGTCAACGAGGTTTCCCCGGTCTTGCATCGCGCGCCGACCCAACTTGGGCCTCTCCCCTCTAGCGGACCTCCTGGCGGACCTTTATCCGTGCTTTTCAAGGCTTTTTTTGTTCGTCTGTACGCCGTACAGTCGGCCCACCCCCCTACTTTGCCTGTCCCTGGCCCTCCGTCCAGCTCGCCCTTTGAGCCCACCATTACTCATCCCCGCTGTCCGGCGCCACTTTAGCCCCCTCCCGCGTGTGCCCCTCCGTGCCTGCCTTTGCCCCCCCACCTCGTCCCCCGCCGCTGCCACCCCCCCCCCCCACGGCGGCGGTGAAGCAGGTCGTCCCACGGCACCCCGTTTTCACCAAAGGGGGTCTTGACGTGCGCGGCCCCCCCGGCCCGGGCGCTGCTGCTCCTGGGTACCAAAGGTCTGTCCCCGGGGCCTTGGGGTCAAAGGGGGGGGGGGGGCTTTGAGCTGACTGTAGAGGGGGGACATAGGTTGCTACAAAGTGTGCGACGGAAGATGACTTTATCGGGCGGTGATCGCGCACCTTTTATTGCCCAAACTACAATCAAAGCCCAATTATTTATTGTACAGAATCTTATTTCTAACTGCTCTTCCTTGGCTTAAAATTGTACAAGCGCACTGAGGACGCCAATACGTTGAAAGAAGGAGATGAAATTTGGATTATCATTGTAGAATCTATCCAGAATGACAGGAAAAATCATTGGCTCACAGTAGGTAACCAGCCCTGTCCACACCTCGTCACTCATTGTGAAGACCCAGGCAACCAAGTATGTGTTTCTCTAGGTTTCAGCATGTAGGGTCCAGAGGTGAAGTCTGGAATCAGTTGCGCCTTATACCAATTGTGGCACCTGTCTAACAAAACCATAAAATATGTAGTAACTAGAGATGAGCGAACATACTCGTCCGAGCTTGATGCTCGTTCGAGCATTAGCGTACTCGAAACTGCTCGTTGCTCGGACGAATACTTCGCCCGCTCGAGAAAATGGCAGCTCCCGCCGTTTTGCTTTTGGCGGCCAGACACAGAGCAATTCACAGCCCGGAGACCTCTGCACCCACCCAGCATGACGTTGGTACCCTTAACGTCCGATAGCAGTGGTTGGCTGGCAAGCTCATGTGACCCTGGAATAGCTAACCCCTGCATCTGCGCTGAACTAGGCATTCTGGTCTGGATTGCCGCTAGGGAGAGAGCTGTGCTGCCATCCAGCACAGATGCTGCCAATCTCAGGGACAGCAGCAGAAGCCCGCCTCAATGCCGCTCACCGACCTGTGTGCGACGTGCCCACGAGGTGGAATTCAACATAACCATGTTAGCCAGAGTTTACCAGAAGCAGGCGAGCGATTGTAGAAGGACAGAGTAACTTCCACCAGAACTGGTAGTCAGGTCAGTCGCTTCCTAAGTCTACAATGAGGGAGTGGCGTGGATTTGGATGTCTGATATCTGTCAGGGTGCTGAGAAGTAACTTCGAGGAGTCAACAGAGGCAGTGGCGATGCAGCCATATCAGACTTCACCATACCGCCGCTTGGCCTGTTGAAAAACTCTCTGATCAGAATGAAAGTCGGAAGCAAGCTTTGCGCTCGTCACAAGAGACGGGGGAAGAAAAGATTCCCTTGTGATAGCCAACGCACCCCAGGTCTGTTCTCAGTGCATATCGGAGGACGGTGGGAGGAGGATGAGAGGGAAGAGGAGGAGAATGTTGGCGACGACACAAGAGGGCGACCATTGTTCAGTCTTCACTGTCAGCGTGTATGGGCAGAAGAAGAGGAGTTGGAGGAGGAGGAAATGGACAGTTAGGACAGTGAGGGGACGAAGTCTTGCGAGTTGGACTCTAGCGCATATGGCAGATTTCATGCAGGCTGCCTACCCGTGGCCCCTCGCGTTCAAAGGAATTATTCACAGCAACGATTATTACTGGGTATTACTCTCCTGGACCCACGGTACAAGCAAAATCTTTCCACTCCATCCCTGGACGAGGAAAGGAGGTGGAATGCCTGAATACGGCAGGCCCTGGTGCACAAGCTGAAACAGTATTTCCCTTTGACAGCGCTTGCGCAAGTGCGAGTTCTGCGACAAGTAGCGAGGGAGAGTAGGCGAGAGGAGATTGTCCAGCTGGCAAGGGTACGCTTTACAAGGCTTTTGCCCGCTTTATGTCACCCAGAAGACAATGTCACCTGTCCCCAGTCTCGACAGGTAGGGCTGTCTTACAGAAAGCTGGGAGGGAGTAGTAGCTGCCATACAATCGGCCTCATGAGATCACCAGGACTCCCTACAAATACTGGGTTTAAAAAGCTTGACTGTGGCACGAAACTGGCGCTGTACGCCTTGGAGTTTTTGCCTTGCCCTGCCGCTAGGCGTGTTGTCCGATAGCGGGTTTTCAAGTGACAGCTGGTGGCATCATCAGCGCTAAGCGTACACGGCCTGTGGACTGACAGCGTGACAGGCTGACGCGTATTAAGATTGAATAAAGCTGGTTTCTCCTAATTTCCAATCCCCTCAGTGAAGTGAAGGAAGCTCAACAGAACTAATTATGCATTCACATGTGGAACGTTGTGTACTATGTGTAGCTCCTCACAAATTACTGGGTCTAGAGGCCTGAATAGCCTATACAGTACTTTGTGTGCCGGACTTGGATGTTGTATCTTCCAAAAACACCAAATTCCCGCAACAAAACTATCTACAACCACAAAGAACAACAAAAGATCCTGCACAAGAAGATCACATGTCCACAGGTCCTGCAGCACACTGGGCCACAGTCCTGAAAAAATGTAAGTAAAAAATACACAAGGTAAACAACAACTAGTCCGTCGGGGGATATCTTTGATGTATTAGGAGATTTTATAAAACTTACATCTTTGCGTGTTTCTCGGACTTGCAGGAGATGCACCTCTGTATTGTCGACTGGTTCACTCCATAGATTCCCAACCACGTAAATGTTCCTCCAACCGCAATTGTCCAAAACGTGTGTCTTCTTAACGGGTCCATATCGAAGCTTTAGGAACAGATCAATTATGGATGTATAAAAATTGTTAACATATGGATCCACACAGGTATTTATACACATATAGTCATTAACATTGTCCACTACTATTTTGTACAGTGTTTTTTTTAGCAATGGTGCTACAAAGATTAAACTTAGTTTTTAATATTAGTCAAAGGGTTGGTAGAACCAGGAAGCCAGGAATGGGAATGGTGGGTTCAGGACACCAACACTAACTTGTTTTATAGCCATGAACACTCACTCAATGTCCTTTCCGTTACTGATGCCACGATTCTGCCAGGCAATGAAGATGTGCCACTGACTTCCCTTCTGCTTTAAAGTAAGGACACAGCAGATGAAAGGGGAAAAAAAAAACGGTCAGCAGGTTGGGAGGAGTGTTCTGCTGCATCCGCTATCACAGCAGAAGTAACTGAGTGTGGGTGGAGTCATACGAGCCTGGGGTAGATCCCTTCTATGATGTGAACCCCTTCTACATCAAACTGATAGCATGTAAGGACTATGGGCTGTGATGCTCCTTAATATCGGCTAAATGGGGTCTTTTGATATATTCTACTGGAGTCAGGGTCACTAATGCTACTGGTGTCTGCAAGACTATTGGCTGCTGGGGTGGTGGAGTGAATAGCAGCTACTGGGTTATAGTGACTAGTGGATACTGGCTGTAACAGGGACTGGTGGATACTGGGTGTAAGTGACCGTGGCTGACGGGTCAGTTGAAACGTGGCTACTTGGTGTGCATGACAATTGGATACGGGTGTGCAGGACTAGGGGTACTGGGGGTCATTGTGACTATCGCTATGGAGCAAATATGAATGTTGTCTATTGGAGGCTGCATGGACCTGTGGTTTATGGAGGCTCATTGTTGTTGGTTACTGGGGGGGCTTTATGGACTAGGGCTCTGTGACTGGTTTCCCAACAGAACGGATAAGATTGCCGTTTGAAGCCACAACGAGAGTGAAAACTCACATAAAACCTGGACAGTCAGTCCTTAAAAAAAGCAATTTTTCATATGTGATAATTGATAAATCAGATCAAAGATTTGCAAACTAGGACAATTTGCCAAAATATTATTTTTTCAAATTTTGATAAATATAAAACTCTATTAAACTCAATGGACTTCAAATATTGATATTAATCAATGGAAAGGATCATGGAAACTCTATTTATTCCTGTATCAGTTCATATAACATAAGCCTTTCTGATCATGTGCTCTTCCTTGTTTGAAATATTCTTGAAAATTTTCTTAAACAATGTCTTCAAAGGTGACGGGTGCGAGAGAGTTGATGCTGCGGCCCACTGTGCTGTGATACAGGATCGATAGCAAAAACTAGGTTTAGCTTTTAGTAGAAAATTTGCTGATTTGGCCAAAATGAGTGTAAATGCAATAGAGGCAATTGGGGATTATCCGTTATGGGTTATCACAGGAATAATTGATGTTATTTTTTAATAGAAAAACATCTTAATTATTATTGTTATATGTGTTTAGGGAAAAATGATGTGAATTTTTTTCATATTTTTTCAAACATTATTTATTTTTGTTTTTACTATTAATTTAGTCCCCTAGGTACATTTTAACCCTAGGGCAGTGATTGGGCAAACCCTTTAGAGGGAGTGACCCAAAACTACAACAAAGATCCGATATTATCGCAAAGTGCCAACAAAAAACAGAAAATGGAATTTGTGATTGATATCTCCCGGTCTGTCACGAGTTCCGTGGATTACCAGTCCCTGAGGACCCCATAAAGCCGAAAATAGTCCCAGGTGAGAGCTGTCACTTTAAAAAAAACTTATGTGCCAGCAAGTCCTGGGCGCTGGGATGCTGGAAGATACCCTGGAGTCATCTCTGGGGACTGGCCGAGTTGCCCACCAGATAGGGCTCTGGAGTGCCACCTCTGGCACCAGTGCCATAGGTTAGCCATCACTGCCCTTTAGGGGTTGATCACTCAATACAATACAAATATTAAATATATTGCAATACAACTGTATTACAGATATAGTACATTTGACTTTTAATATTACACTCTTGTCTCAGACAGCTATGGGTGACTTAAAGGCTTCTAGATGTCATTGCCGACCCAATCGCGCCCTCCGATGACTCACAGAGAGTGTCGACCACCATTTAAAGAGGCGGCACCCAGCTGCAGGTATGTTATGGTCAAGTCGGCTTGAAGATCCAAGTGGTGTTGCACTTGTGGCAATACATCTGAACCTCTTGTTCACGTAAGAAGAGGCTCCACACCTTCACGACAACACGATTCTATTTACGGCATGAAATTTGCGGGTGTGGCTCCATGCGCATAGTCCAGTCCAAGTCAAACTGTACCCACCTCTACAGTAGACAAAGGGCCCATACACTGTCTGTGTAGCTCATCTCGCGTTGGCTATCTGCAGTATGAATTCTATTTTTATTCAAGGCCAGGACTTAACAATAAAAATATCAACAGGATGATAGTATCATTCGTGGAATTTAAGAGAATAGTGAATCCAAATTTTGCCTTTGAGGGGGGAATTTATCAGGCTTGGTCAGTTTCTGCAATCTATATTTACACCTATTATGCCATGTCCAGCCAAGTGAGGCATCAATCGAGGAAATAAGGGGTCGTGGTCCAGGGTGGACTGGGGTTTTGTATTTTTTGGTTGGGTGGTGCATTATTTTCCTGTATACTATAGTCTGAGCCAGACACAAGAGCACAATTCAAACACTCGGCCAGACTGGTATTATAACTACCCAGGGCACAACAAAGGTGGATTTATCAGAAGGTCCAGTGAGTGTAAGAGGGTGTGGTTGACATGGAAAATCCCTCTCATGTTTTGTGTACCATCAATTGTAAACTAAGACTAGAGGACACCCTCTATTAATGACTAGCTATTGTACATTTACTTCAGACTTAATATTATCTACGGTGAATGGGGGGGAATATATTTAAAGGAATCTACGCCAGGATGAAGGATTGTAAACCAAGCCACACTGACATACTGGTGTTTTGACCCCCTTCTGACAGGATATTTTTCTTTAAGCTTTCGGACCTTGTTTAACAATAAAAGGTTTCACAATTATTCAAATGAGCGCGAGGGCTCATACTATTAGATGTAAATGAGCTTGGAGCCCAAAGGTCACTGCATAATTTTTAAAAACCCCTTTTCTAAAAACAAAGGATACCAAACACAGAAGAGAAGCTTCTGTAGAGGGGGCACACACCAGTATGTCAGTGTGCTTGGTTTACAATTATTCCTCCTGGCGTAGATTTCCTTATACTGGTTGCATCATTCATCATTCTCAATCTAACCCCACTGGTGCACATACTTCAGAATACCAAAGGTTCAGCATGGATGCCGTTAGATTTCTGAATTAACCTGTATTACTGCAGGATACTTAAGCACCCTGTGCCCCGTCCATTTAGAGAAACTAGACGAAGAAATTTTTGGGGGGGGAAACGGGGGGGGGGGGGGGGGGGGAAAAAAAAAGAAAATTGCCCTCCAATATTTTTTTACCGTAAGTCCACTGAAGGCGCAGGTACAAAAAGAACCCGGAAGAGTCTGGCATTTGGAAAATATATTCATGACCAAATAAGGCATCATCTACAAAATAAACATTTGGGATTGCTTTTAATCTAGGTCTGTTATTACAAATTAATAAACTAAAATGAGGGATGGTGGAGGGAACATCATGAGTTGCGGGCTTCTCACAAGCCTGGCTATTGTGTAATAGGGGCATTAACTACAGGGGTAGTATCGCAGCTGCATGGGCCCAGAGTGTCAGGGGGCCTGGCCCCTGACCGCCACATTAAGAATGAAGGATGTGCGTTATCATCTACTTATTGATGGTGGACATTGTACTTCATCTAAACAGTGCACATATTCCACAGATACTGCGAGCCTGATGCTCAGGTAAGAAAATTATCAGGGAGGGGAGGGGACATTAGGGGGAAAACTAGTAATATTCCTGCGTTTCTACGTTACCCATGTGGTCAGCAGTTACTGGGCTACATGAAATGAGATCTCTGCCTCTAACACCCCCCGGATAAGAAGCCTGCCTGATGTGGGTATTACCTATGTGTTGTATGTGTGTATAAATGTATATAAAGTTAAATGTGTAATTTGAGGTGCGTATGCTGTATGTGTGTGTGTATGTGGGTGTATATACTGTATGGTGTGTATATGATGTGCATATGCTGTATGTGTGTGCTATGGTGTGATATGCTTAATGTGAGTGATTGTGATAATGGTGTGATTGTATAAAAATGTGTGAGTTGTCAAACTTGTATATTCGTTAAGGGGGAGGGTCTGATATGGGAAACACCTCTCCTAGTTATGCTTCCTGTATGTGATCAACAGAGAACAGTGAATTCGAAGGTGTTCATTACATATCCAGCTAAAGAGGGTTTGACGGATGTGCAACATGACAATGACACAAATCAAATTTCAAACTAAACGATTGTTCAACTGAAAACTTTAAGAATGGTGATTGGGAAGATCATAATTGTGACCTAATACTACGGAGAAGAGCTGAAGGGCATGGTGCACCCTATGGAGCAAATTTATACGGGTCAAATCACGTTTTCTGCCGGGTTTTCGAATTTACGCCGAATGTGCTCCGGGTTTTTGGCGCGCGATAATTTTTTCACATCGGCACCGGCTGCATGCGACGAAAAAACAGGGGGCGAGGCCATCGAAAAACGGATTAGGAAAACGGATTCGGAAAAAATGGCGCGCAATTTAAAAAAAAAGTGTTGCTTGCTTGACAAAACTTAATTGCACCAGGAATAGGATGGTGAACTCCGGCCAGGACTTCGGCGCAGCAGCGACCAACCAGGTAGACATCGAGCCGCACAACCTTCGTGAATCGCGGAAGACCCGAATACGCGTCGGAGAAGCGCCGCTGGATCGCGACCGGGACCGGGTAAGTAAATGGCCACTTTTTCCCTCAAATATTGAATGAGATGAATTTGGGGAAATGATACAGATCTCTCAGCATGAACAAATGTTATTGATGTAACCGGAAACATTTGCAGGAGGGGTTTTAAATATCAAAAACTCAGTTAAATAATAGGGGTCTGTTATTGAGAGGCTCCCCAGTGATTACAATCAAACCTATAGGGAGATGGTTCTTGTGTGCCACCATTTTCACATGGGATTGCCATTCTACGTTAGGTCCAAGAAGTGACCCAAGATCGACGCTTTTCTGTGCCAAGTAAATGGGTTGGTAGTCCCCCACAACTCTAACCTTGGCTTGCAGAATAGCGACAATGGTCCCTCACCACTAGCGATCTGCAAAGAGAGAAGAACAGGAGAGTGAGTGATAGAGGTCACTGTGTTGTACGGGAAATTCAGATTTACAAACAAAATGTTACAGTAAATATCGAAGTTTCATGTGATAAACAGGACCTCTGATCACTCACTGTTCGTCCCCCTCTCTCCAGCAGATTGCTAGAATGTGAAGGAGTGACAGTCTACTAAGCAATGAATTAAAAAACGATTACTGAAGGTGCAGGAAAGATTATCTGTCAAAATGTAGCAGCAGCAGGGAGAGGCCAGCATATACATAGGACATAGTACCAGGGAGTCTTTTACTCGGAATTGCAATGGAGCAAGAAGGGCTTTTAACAGCAAACAGACTTACAGGCTAGGGCGGGGAAAGGCTTTATGGTAGATTTTTTTATTAAGGATTTACAAAATCCCTAATAAACTATATTAGAAAACTGTTTAACGACACATACCTACACAGATTATAACAAAAAATATTGAATGACTCCTCACGTTTTTATAGCCCATCCACGTATTGATCATGTAATGACAGTAGCTTGTAGCTCCCGTGGTTTGGACTTTGCGTTTCGAGCCAAAACTATGAAATTCTCATGTACTTGGAGGAAACTACATTTTGCATTGAGAATTCATTTCACAGACTACGCACCTGATCTGGAGCTTGTATGAAACCGGAGTCCATGGATCACATCCTTCCAAAAGTGTGCGTTAAAGGACTAATACTGGAGAACACGGGCACTGCCAAAATTAATTGACAGCCGGAAAAACCAGGTTAAGATCAAGGCCCTGTAAAAAGAACATCCACATTTCGGGATATCTGCTGTTGTATCTCGAGATGTCGTGATGATAATTGCTATGTGATGCAACATGGCGGTTGTTTGTATCCCATAGTGTGCCAGATGTATAGGTATAGGGACTATGTGCCGCTACAATTTTATCAATGACTTAACAAAGAAGCAATCTTAAACACCGTTGGTGGTATGTCAGGGCTAGATCCAACTCTTCATGGTCTAACCACCAGGTTCACTGTGGAAAGTGTGTACTAGGTGTAGGCTCCTCACAAATTACTGGGTCTAGAAGGCCTAAAATAGCCTCTTTTCACCCGTACTTTGTATGTGCGGACTCGGCCTTGGAGTTGTATCTTCCAACCCCACCACATTCCCGCAACAAAACTATCTCACCCCACAGAACAACACCAGCTCTCCACCCCGCACGATTCACCTGGCCACCGGTCCTGCCGCACGGGCCACAGTCCTGCAACAACGTACGTAAAAAAATCAACCGGTAAACACCCGCTGGTCCGTCGGGGGCTATTCTTTGATGTATTAGGAGCTTTATTTTCACCTTACACTTTGCGTGTTTCTCTGTCTTGCAGGCGATTGCACCTCTGTATTGTCGGATGGTTCACTCCATAGCTTCCCAACCACGTTAAATGTTCCCCCCTTTTCCCCCCCGCCATTGTCACACAACGTGTTGTCTTCTACGGGTCCATATCGACGCTTTCGGCACAGCAGCTCACTTATGGCTGTCTGCCCTTGGTTACCATCTGGGCCCCACAGGTATTCATACACTCCGCATTCCCCCGTTGCCCACTACTTTTTGTCTCGGTTTTTTAGCCCCCTGGTCGCTCACCAACGACTTCCCCGTCGTTTTATCTTCGTCAACGAGGTTTCCCCGGTCTTGCATCGCGCGCCTAGCAATGGTGCTACAAAGATTAAACTTAGTTTTTAATATTAGTCAAAGAGTTTACCGGTATTGAATAGAGAGAAGACCCAAACTTGGGCCTCTCCCTCTCTAGAGGACCTAATGGAGGACATTTATCAGTGCTTTTTAAGGCTTTTTTTGTCGTATGTTAGCCGTAAAGTAGGCACAAACCCATAATTTGCCTGTACATGGCACTAAGTACAGATAGAACTTTGACCCACCAATTACTCATACACCGATGATAAGAGACATTTAGAAACTACACGAGTGTGCAAATCCGTGCCATGAATTTGAAAAAAAAAATCGTAAAAGCAGATGAAACAACACAACACACAGGAGTAGGTGAAGCAGGTAGTCAAAAGGAACAAGTTTTTCACAAAAGGGGGTCTGAAGGTGAGAGCACAGGAACGGGAGATGATTGATAATGGGTACAAAAGGTATGTACAAGGGGACATGGGGTAACAGTGCTGTTTCCTGTCCATTTCCGTGGTGTTTCCATCCTTTTCTGAGGTTTCCAGGTGTTTGGCCAAGCTTCCCTGTGCAGAGCCTTGGTCCCCTTGAAAAATGCTCGAGTCTCCCATTGACTTCAATGGGGCTCGTTATTTGAGACGAGCACTCGAGCATCGGGAAAAGTTCGTCTCGAATAACGAGTACCGAGCATTTTAGTGCTCGCTCATCTCTAGTAGTAACATAACATTGCACCCCTTATATGACATAGCTTCTCAATAAGAGTATAGTCTCAAGAAGGCATTTACAACCGGTCATATATCATCTCCTGGTTTTGCCCCCCAGGGTACTGGGGGAGGGTAGTTATATTATCCATGCCCCTACAAATAACAGCAATGATCGAGGATGATCTTAGGATATTTGCTCTCTCTTCTCGCTCTCCTATGAGGTTACATATTCTTGATGAGGGTGACGTTATGGACACAAATGCAACAAGACCTACTCAACCTACTCTTGGCATTACATCCCAGGGTACTTATTACAGTATAGTATCAGTATTTTAGAGTTGGGTACTCATGCATACAAATAACACCGATGATATTCGTAGAATAATTACTCAGCAATATCCAGACGCGACCCGTTTATAGCCGTCTGCCATACATTGCTTGGCCCTCCTTTCTGAATCGTCCCTTCAACGAGTACAGACAAAAATCCAACAAACATAACCACCATCTGAAACGCGTCCGACCACACCACGGCCTTGAGTCCTCCCTAGGGATAGAATCAGAACCAAACAGGTTAATGGGGGAAGAATACAATCCAATTGAATTTAGCAAAACTTGGAATCGTGGTTTCTTACAGGGATCTACACCGGGACGGAGAAAAATGGAAGCTCATTGATGTCCCATATGAGTCATCATCATCATTGAGAAGGCTATCAAGGGCAGATGTGTTTCTCCTAGAATTTTCTCCTATGTGGCACCAGAGACTTTCTCATTAACTCTTAACACAGCACAGTCCCTCCCTCCTGAGTAACTTATGTAGTATCCAAACAGAAGTTGCTACAGCAGTGACTCAGAGCAGAAAAGAGGGGCTGTGTTATGTTCAGTGAAAAGATCTCACACACCAATGCACCAGAGTGCTCCAAGTCCAGCTACTGTCCTGGAATATGAATACATTTTCACAGTCCTGCTGCTACAGACTACACACACAAAGGTATGGTTACACAGATCTCTGGGGCCAATATCTAACACTGTCTGCAGCTTTGTATGGTCAAATCCACTGACAATATGATACTCTACAGAAATATGGACAATACTGTGTGATATAGGCTGGTACAGACTATTTTTTTGAGAGTGCAAGCAAGTTCCCTATTTTAACTTTGTTTTATAATTGACAACGTACCAAGGTGCAGTAAAAAGTGCAAACAATACCCGTGGCGAATACAGATCCCCAGAGATCGAATCCCGTCACTGTAAAAAAAAAAATCAAGATATTATAGCAAAAGACATAAAAAAGGTCATAGAGAGAGTATATAAAAATGGGTTGACCCCCTCAGAGTACCTGCACACGTGGATCTGTGGTCCATTTTTGCAGTCCAGGTGCCATCAGTGTGTAATCTGATTCCAAGCTGTATGATTGCCGTGCGCTATCTGTATGTCCTCCATTTTTATCCGTAAGAAAAATGGAAGGCAGACAAATCTGTTCACTACCTTGTCCCAACCCCTTGAGGGGACTAATGACTGTGTTACCCAGAAATGTATCCACAAATATGGACTACATTCATGGGCAGGAATATGACTTGCTGTCAGAACTCCTGCAGAATCTAAGTCATCCGACTTGTCCTGGTTGAAGTACCACACCCAGGAGTCCTGTGGGTGCGTACAACCAGTCTTAAGCAAGTTCTGGGTTGACAGGTCTTCTAGTTCTGGTTATGTGTTTACTATTCTGTGCTTTGCTGTGTATCTGACCTTTTGCTTATACCTATAGCTATTCTATTGCCTTACTCTTTTGTACCTCGCCGCCACCTTGGTTTGCCTGAAATCGCTATTTGTCTGTCTGTCTCTTTTGTTTGTTGGTCGCACTGTTCTGTGCACAAACCCAGGGCAGGAAAAATCTACCAGCTGTCACCTGCAATTCATCACATGGCTGGCAAGTTGGCAGGGACAGAAATTGTACATTTTTTCCATGTTTTGACACTTTTTGCAGCCTCAACACAAATCCAGGAAAAAAAGCATTCATGTGCATCAGTCCATTAAAATGAAGCTTTCTTTACGGCATCAGTTGAAAAAAACTGATAACACACAGACAAAAATAACATTTGTGTGCATGAGGACTTAAAGGGAGTCTTCCCCCAGTTAAGTTGATGGAACTTCTCTCAAGGTGTTATAGATACAGGACATACTGTACGTTGATTCCATCTTTGGTTGCACAAAACTGACCATTAATCCATATGCCATGATCCAAGTTGATTCAAGACTTCCTTCAATGCATTTGCTATACATGCAGCACAATGCAGAAGCAGAAGGGGGATGTAGGAGGAGTCTGGGCAGCAACAGCAGTGCATCATGACCAAAAACTACGCCCCTGGTGCACCATCTTGCTGATTACCATACAGATTACAAGTTTGTTTTCTGCTGCAGACAATTATAAAGCAAAGGTATGTTCTATAGGACTCCAATATATTCTACATACCCTGGAGGGCAGAAGCATAGACTTAAAGGAAATCTAGAAATCAGATTCCATCATGATAAAACAGGGGCACTTACTTATAGATCCAGGCACCGGGACTGTGATAATCTTATATTTGTTATCCATAGCCTCCTTCCTTCCAAAATCAACTTTTAAAATTATGCTAATGAGCCAGACAGCCTGTTACACTGTCTCACCTTACTCCGTGCTCCCTCAGCACTTTCCTATCCCACTGCCTGCTGTAATCTTATAGCAGCAGTAAAAGTGTCAGCACACCCTGAGAGGGGGAAGTGCTGTACCAACCTCTGAAAGCTGCTTTCAGAAGGAAGGTTGGTACACCAGGGGAATTGCTTTAGGTCATGAAACACTACGATTTATCATGCTTTGTCCCATATCCTCAATATTTGGTTTGTTCTTCTCGCTCTTTAAGGAGACTTAAAGTGTAACTAAACCTTTAACCAAATTTACTAAACTTTGAAATATAGTTTATTAAAGAACACAGCTTATCTGTTCCATATTTTGCTCCTTTCTTCTCCTGTAGCTAGCAGTGTTTCTGAAAGCTTTCTTAAATCTACACACAGCAGACACATATGGAGTGAAGGCTAAAGTTATGCTCATACATAGAGAATCTTTTACTTAATAGAAAGAATATAAGACTAGTCAGTGACTGTAAGAAGTTAAGTTATTACAAACTTTAGCATCTTCTCCTTATTTATCAGCCATCAGTGTTTATACAAGAGGGAAAGCGGGTTTATACACACTGCTAAAAGCAGAAAAAATGGAGGAAAAAAGAGACACATAAACATTTTCTATAATGAAGTATATAACAAACTTTACTATTAATTTTTGCAATTTGGATTATATGTTGAGTTACAATTTATGTAGGATAGACCCACTCTTTTCTGTACAAGTAGTACAGTGTGGATGTACAGTGTACATGAGAAATAATTGTGTTTCTAGGTTCCGGGTGTTGTATAACTTTAATGGACCCCACTATACCACTGGGTTATTGACGTGGCCCTAGTTAATGTTTGACTTAAAATCCAGAATAACAGTTATATCCTAAATATATATCCTAAATGGAATGCAGCTATTGCCCCTGGGAGCTCGACCCTGTAATCCGCACCTACTTTTATTTTCTCAGTTATGTTGTTACTAAAAGCGTCATCCTCTATGATGCGATATACCTTATATAATGATGGCTGTAAACGATGAGACTGATGTATTTCCATGCGTACTGTCTACACATTGCACAGTCTTTAAGGTGATACTCCTTTTGACATTTGTGTTTTATTATTTTACAATGTTTTCCCAATAAAATATTTTATAGGGAGGAAAGAAATTGTGTTTTATTACAGTTGGCTTATACTGTACTTTGCATTTGTCGTATATGGTTTTGAGCCTCTTATCAGTGGTGTAACTAGAAACTGTTGGGCCCCAGTGCAAAGTCTGTGCCAGGCCCCCGACTATAATGTATGGTTTATAGTAATAGTCTTCTCATATGAGAAAATGGCACTATAAGGGCCCCCAAAACCTCTTGGGCCCGTGTGCAATCGCAACCTCTGCACCCCCTAAAGTTACGCCCCTGGTTATCATTGTAACACATAGGACATCCAGTCACGGCTATACAAAATATTCCGATATTTCCTCCTTCAACCTTCCTCCCTCTTAGGTGGACTCCAGATATGTCTGACTAGTGACAGAGTAGAGTTGCTTGGACCCACCAGATAAAACTAATCTGGGACCCAATCTTCAGCATTCCTAAAGAAATAGACCCATCTTGTCTCCAAATTTTATTGCCTTCTGCTGTTACTCTGGGGTCCAATGTTAGCTTAGAGCCTGGGCCGACCAGAGGATCCTTTGGTACTCTGGTGGGTTGGTCTAATACTGGCCCTAGATATGGCAATCAGCCTGGGGGGACCGGAGGATCCTTTGATATTCTGGTGGGCCGGTCTTATACTTGTGGCAATGGAGTACGCCTTTCAAACAATTAGTTTTTGGACAACTTCCCGAAGTCTCATTTTGGTAAGAAGCATTATATAGCATACGGGCCACCATAGGTAATAAAAGTTTCCTTAATACAGGTATTAGGGTCGGTACAAAGTTTAGAATTGTCCGTGCAAACGTAATTGACCGTCCCTCAAACTATGCCTCCATTGGGTCCATGGAAAAAATGTAGCTGTAAGACAAGCGCATGCTTAAACAAAAGTTGGGAGCTGTTGCTCGTACCTCCTTACTGCCAGGATGTACTAAACTCTCCCTGTGAGGATGGAACATCGTGATAGCGTCTCCTGAGCACATGACGGTTGAATATAATGGATTAACCCCTTAAGGACGCAGACTTCTTTTGTGCATTTTTGCTCCCCACCCCTTCAAAATCTATAACTTTTTATTCGTTCCTTTCAGAGGGCTTGTTGTGGTAGAAATCGGTCGAAAAACGCCTTACCACCCCACAAAAAACTTTTCTTGCAACTTTCAAAGTGCCTTCAAATTAACACCTTTACTTTATTAGTTTGTTTGGGGAATCATGGGATACTACGTTTTTAACATTCATAGACTTTTATTCTTCCTGCATTAAAAAATGTGCATACAATGGTGGCCCTATTACTCAGGTCTGAATCATTCTTTTTCGTCGGGTTTTCCCGAAAAAAATTACTGGTTTAGCGACGAATTGCCACGCGGTTTCGGAAAACTCCACATTAAAAAAAAGTCATTGCTTTGACACTTGCTTCCTTCACCCCAACGGATACTCGTAACTCCAGTGGACCTCCACGGACTTCCTAGCGCAGCAGCGACCGCCTGTGGAACATCAGGTCTACTACCCTGTGTTGAATCGCCGGAAGACCTTGATCCATTCCACATCGAAACGCGACGCTGTATCGCGACAGGAACCGGTAATAAATCTGCCCTATTGTAGGCCCATTTTTTTAATCAAGAAGAATAAAAGTCTATGATTTTACCCGATGTTGCCCACGTACTCTTTACTCTTTGACTACTTCAGATACACTCCCACAGAGCCTCCACTACCTCATGATTGCCTAGCTATGCAGGGTTGTGAACATTTCTTTTTTCTCTTTACTTATACATTTTGTACAGGTTAATTATACATTTTTTGTACAATGTTTTTTTTTTGTTTTTTTTCCGTTTTGGCCATATTCTGACCTACTAACTTTCTCATATTTTGGTGTACCGAACTGTGTAGGGTCATTTGGGCCGCTATTTTCCCTCATTTTGGGGTTTCATTCCATTGCGATTACCCCGAATGACGTTATGTTTCTCAGCTTATCCCATGTACTTTGCCTATAAGCGTCTATCGCTTTATTTATGTTGTATACGATGAGTTTATTCTCGGAATTACCCCAAAGGACTCGCAATGTCGTATGTCCAGCAAGGTCATGTCTTCAGTGTGTTTTATTAACCCCTTTAGAACGTTTCATGTTTTTTACTCCCTCATGTCCACAAGCTAACGTTTCTATATTTCTATTTACGAAGATGTACGAGGTGATGTTATCTGCAGCCAAATTGTACTTTTATGCCAGCCTTCATATTCCATGCAAAGATGAAGAGTGGATTCCAGCTGGAGTTGTTTTTTTACAGCTTTCACACTATGCGCTCAAAACGACACCTCCCTCTTTATTCTTTAGGTCGGTACGATCGCTTGATACCAATTTCTATGGTTTTTTATTATGTTTTAGTAATTAAAATATATATATATCCAACAAGGATATAACTACCATGGGGGTGGGGGGGTGTACAACCATACAGCTGCTATGGCCACAGTGAGCAGGGTGCCCCGACATCTGGAGTACTGGGGTGGTGAATAGCCTATATGTTTGTATTTGTGATTGTATATGCTGTGGGGGTCCTTTGCTACAGGCCCCGAATTGCGTTTTAACAGCGGGTCCCAAATTTTTCCGTTTTGCGCCATTTGCATGCGATGGAATCGGGGGTGTTGGCCGAACGAAACCTGACAGATTTCTGAAAAACCGCTGCATTTAGAAAAAGTGTCGCGGCACGCACTTACCTTCACCGCAATGGATCGTGAACTCCCGCGGACCTCGGGGACTTCAGTGCAGCAGCGACACTGGGGACGTCGAGAACTGCCTTAGTGAATCGCGTCGAACGCCGGCGACCAATTCCACCTGGTGTGCTTTTGGCCCCACCCCACCCCTTGTTCAATCAAACAAAATTGGTGTCAGGCGTTGTGTGCGTATTTTTTGCTGTTTGTTCGTTTTCCAGAGGTCATCAGCAGGTCAACGAGCCCCCCCATTGGCCAAACCAAACCAAACTGGTGGCTGAACATTCTGCCAGCTTTTTGTCTGGTTTTTCTGCTCAAAATTTTTAGTTTGTTCTGCTTTTGTTTTGAATAATTGAAACAAAAATTAAGGTCAAAAGGTTCAAGCCCTCCTCCTCTTAAAAACCGAATCAAACAAAACCTGTGAATCAATCGTTAGTGTCTACGTTTGTGCATGCAAAATTTTTCGTTTGTAGCCGCTAATTTTTAAGGTATGTTCATGTGTTTACCATAGGTATAGTTTTTAGGAGTAAAAGGGTAGAAAACAATCTAGTGAGCACTTCCCTTGTTTGATCACAAGGGGAGCTATCAAACCACTTTTCGGGGGTAATTATTACTAAGGGCCCGATCGCGTTTCCCGTACTGTTTACCCAAATATTTCCGATTTGCGCCGATTGTACCCTGATTGCCCGGGATTTTGGCAACGCACGGCGCATCGATTGTGGCGGCATCGCGCGCTGGGCATTCACGCGAACAAATCGGGGGACGTGGCCTGAACGTTAACCGCCTGACGATTCGGAAAACCGCCGCATTTATAAAAAAAAAAAAATGGTCCCACGTGCCCATACTCACACATGCACCAGGTGAATCGATGAACTCCAGATGGGGGGCGAGCGATCTCGGCGTACCATCGTCGCCTCAGCGACACCCACTTGGCGCATCGGGCCTCAGGACCTTTATGAATCGCCGAAGCACCCGAACGCTCTCAGGAACCGCAGCTGACGCGAATGACTCGGGTAAGTTTTAAATTGCACCATTGTGTACTTTGGAGAAATGAACTCTGAGTTGACCTCTTGACAAAGTATGAAAATTTAAAATGATGAGCGGCACAACATTTTTGCTGCACAACAAGCAGAAACGAAGCACATAACTGGTGGGCCGGTCTTATACTTGTGGCAATGGGAGATAAGCCTTTCAAGACAATTAGTTTTTGGACAACTGTCCCAGAAGTCTCATTTGTGGTAAGAAGCATTATATAGCATCGGGGCCACATAGGTATATAAATTTGTTGGAATACAAGAGTATGAGGGTCGGTACCAGTTTAGAATGGTCCGTGCAAAGCTAAATTGACCGGTCCCTCAAAACTATCGTCCTCCTATGGTCCATGGAAAAAATGTAGCTGTATAGACAAGCGATGCTTAAAAAAAGTTGGGGAGCGTTGCTGTACCTCCTTAACTGCAGGAATGTACTAAACTCTCCCATGTGAGGATGGAACATCGTGATAGCGATCTCCTGAAGCACATGACTGTTGAAATAATGGAGTTAACCCCTTAAGGACGCAGACTTCTTTTGTGCATTTTTTGCTCCCCACCTTCAAAAATCTATAACTTTTTCATTTTTCGCTGTTCAGAGGGCTTGTTGTGGTGAAATCGTCGAAAAAACGCATTTACCCCATTTTCTTGCAACTTTCAAAGTGCGCTCAAAATAACACCTTTACTTTATTATTTTGTTTGGGAAAATCATTGGGATACTACGTTTTTACATTCATAGACTTTTATTCTTCCTGAATTAAAAAATGTGCATACAATGGGGCACATTTACTAAGGGTCTGAATCATTCTTTTTCGTCGGGTTTCCCGAAAATTACTGGTTTGCGACGAATTGCCCCGGGTTTCGGAAAAACTGCCACATTTAAAAAAAAAGTATTGCTTGACACGTGCTTACCTGCACCCAGCAACGGATCTCGAACTCCAGTGAACTCCGACGGACTTCAGCGCAGCAGCGACACCTGGTGGACATCGGGCTCACTACCTTGGTGAATCGCCGGAAGACCTAATCCATTCCACAGATGACGCGACGCTGATCGCGACAGGAACCGGTATATAAAAATCTGGCCCTATTGTACGATGCACATTTTTTTAATGCAAGAAGAATAAAGTCTATGAATTTTACCCGATGTGCCACGTACTCTTTACTCTTTGTACTACTTCAGATAACTCCCACAGAGCCTTCCACTACCTCTGGATTGCCTAGCTATGCCAGGGTAATTGATGACATTTCTTTTTTCTCTTTACTTATACTTTTTACAGGTTTGTAAACATCATTTTTTGTACAATTGTTGTTTTTTTTGTTTATTTCCGTTTTGGGCCATATTCTGACACTACATAACTTTCTCATATTTTGGTGTACCGAACTGGTAAGGGTCATTTGGCCGCTATTTCCCTCATTTGGTGGGGTTTCATTCCATTGCGATTACCCCGAATGACGGTTATGTTCGCTCCGAGCTTATCCCCATGTACTTTGCCTATAAGCGTCATATCACTTTATTTATGTTGTATACATGAGTTTATTCGGCGAATTACCCCAAAGGACTCGCAATGTCTATGTTCCCAGCAAGGTCATGTCTTCAGTGGTTTTACCCCTTTATGGACGTTTCTGTTTTTTACTCCCTCATTCCACAAGCACTAACGTTTCTATATTTCTATTTACAGAGATGTACGAGGGATTGTTATCTGCAGGGCAAATTGTACTTTTAGTGCCGCCATTCAATATTCCATGCAAAGATGGAAAGGGGATTCCAGCTGGAGGTTGTTTTTTTACAGCTTTCACTATGCGCTGCAAAAGACACCTCCTCTTTATTCTTTAGGTCGGTACGATCGCTTGGATACCAAATTTCTATGGGTTTTTATTATGTTTTAGTAGATTAAAAATATATATATATATCCATACAGGATATAACTACAGGGGTAGCAACCATAGCAGCTGCTATGGGGCCCACAGTATCCTTGTTGGATATATATGAATTTTATTACAAACATAATAAAAAACCATAGAAATTGGGTATCAAAGCGATCGTACAGACCTAAGAATAAAGAGGGGGTGTCGTTTTGCAGCGCATAGGTGAAAGCTGTAAAAAAACAACCTCCAGCTGGAATCCACTCTTCACATCTTTGCATGGAATATTGAAGGCTGGCATTAAAAGTACAATTTGGCCTGCAGATAACCATCCCTCGTACATCTGTAAATAGAAATATAGAACGTATGCTTTGGAATGAGGGAGTAAAAAACAGAACGTCATAAAGGGGTTAATAAAACCACATGAAGACATGACCTTGCTGGGACATACAGACATTGCGAGTCCTTTGGGGTTAATTGCTCAGCAATAAACTCATGTATACAACATAAATAAAGGTATAGACGCTTATAGGCAAAGTACATGGGATAAGCCGAGAAACAAACGTCATTCGGGGTAATCGCAATGGAATGAAACCCCACAAATGGGAAAATAGCGGCCCAAATCGACCCTACACAGTTCGGTACACCAAAATATGAGAAAGTTATAGTGTCAGAATATGGCAAAACGGAAAAAAAC
This sequence comes from Engystomops pustulosus, assembly GCA_019512145.1. Classification (NCBI taxonomy): domain Eukaryota; kingdom Metazoa; phylum Chordata; class Amphibia; order Anura; family Leptodactylidae; genus Engystomops; species Engystomops pustulosus. Next base: position 49,117 of record WNYA01001154.1, read on the forward strand.
CAAAAAAAAAAACATTGTACAAAAAATGTGATATACACCTGTAAAAATGATATAAGTAAAGAGAAAAAAGAAATGTTCAATGACCCTGGCATAGCTAGGCAATGCATGAGGTAGTGGAAGGCTCTGTGGGAGTGATCTGAAGTAGTACAAACGAGTAAAGAGTACGTGGAAATCGGGTAAAATCATAGACTTTTATTCTTTTGATTAAAAAAATGTGGCCTACAATAGGGCCAGGATTTTTATACCGGTTCCTGTCGCGATCAGCGTCGCGTTCTGTGGAACAGGATATAAGGTCTTCCGGCGATTAACAGGGTAGTGACCGAGATGTATCCACAGCGGTCGCTGCTGCCGCTGAGGAAGTCCAGTGGAGGTCCACTGGAGTTCGAGATCCGTTGGGGTGAAGTAAGCAAGCGTGTCAAGCAAGACTTTTTTTTAAATGTGGAAGTTTTCCGAAACCACGTGGCAATTCGTCGCTTAAACCAGTAATTTTTTCGGGAACCGACCGAAAAAGAATGATTCAGACCCTGAGTAATAGGCACCAGTGTATGCACATTTTTTAATTAGGAAGAATAAAAGTCTATGAATGTTAAAAACGTAGTTATCCCATGATTTCGCCCAAACAAACTAATAAAGTAAAGGTGTTAATTTGAGGCACTTTGAAAGTTGCAAGGAAAATGGTTTTTGTGGGGTGGTATAGCGTTTTTCGACCGATTTACCACAACAAGCCCTGCTGAACGGAGACGAATAAATAAGTTATAGATTTTAAGGTGTGTGGGGAGCAAAAATGCACAAATGAAGTCTGCGTCCTTAAGGGGTTAATCCATATATTCAACGTCATGTGCAGGAGACGCTATCACGAGTTCCTCCTCACAGGGAGAGTTTAGTACATTCTGGCAGTAAGGACGGTACGAGCAACAGCTCCCAACTTTTTTAAGCATGCGTTGTCTCTAAGTACATTTTTTCCATGGACCATAGGAGGCCGATGTTTGTGAGGGGAACGGTCATTAGATTTGCACGGACATCTAAACTTGTACCGACCCTATACGTGTATTCCAAGAACTTTATATACCTATGGTGGCCCCGATGACTATATAATGCTTCTACCACAAATGAGACTTTCGGGAAGTTGTCCAAAAACTAATTGTCTTGAACGGCGTATCCATTGCACAAGTATAAGACCGGGCCCCACCAGCAATATCAAAGGACCTCGGTCCCCCTAGGTGACTGCCATGATTAGGGCCCAGTTTAGACCAACCACACAGAGTACCAAAGGATCCTCTGGTCGGCCCAGGCTCTAAGTAACATTGGCCCCAGTAGTAACAGAGAGGCAAAAAGGTTGGAGACAAGATGGGTCTATTTTTTAGGAATGCTGAAGATTGGGTCCCAGATTAGTTTTAATCTGGTGGGACAAGCAACTCTACTCTGTCAATAGTCAGACCATCTTGGGAGTCCACATAAGGAGGAGAAGGTCTTGAGGAGGAAATTCGGAAATTTGATAGCCGTGACGGATGTCTATGTGTTTACTAATGATAACCAGGGGCAGTAACTTTAGGGGGGCGAAGGTTGACGATTTTGACACGGGACCAAGAGGTTTGGGGGCCCCTTATAGTGCCATTTTCTATATGAGAAAGACTATCTCTAATAAACCATACCGATATAGTCGGGGGCTGGCCAGACTTGCACTGGGGGGGGCCCCCAGCAACAGTTTCAGGTACAACCATCGGATGAAGAGGCTCAAACATATACGACAAATGCAAAGTACAGTTGTAAGCGCAATGTAATAAAACACCAATTTCTTTCCTCCCTATAAACTTTTTATGGAACACATGTAAGACAATAATAGAAAACACAAAATGTCAAAAGGAAGTATCACCTTAAGATGTGCAATGTGTAGACAGTACGCAGGAAATACATCAGCTAATCGTTTACAGCCCTTATATAAGTATATGCATCAGTAGCGGATGACGCTTAGTAACCAACTAACTGAGAAAATAAAAAGTGTGCGGTTACCGGGTGAGCTCCAAGGGGACAATAAGCTGCTTCCTATTAGGATATATATTTAGGATAAACGTTATCTGGATTTTGAAGTCAAACATAACAGGGGCCCGTCAATATACCCAGGTTGGTTATAGTGGGGTCTATTAAGGTTATACACACACGGAAAACCTAGAAACACATTATGTCTCATGTAAACTGTACATCACATGTACTACTTGTACAGAAAAGAGTGGTATATCCTACATAATTGTAACGGTCAACATTATAATCCAAATTGCAAAAATTAATGTAAAGTTGTGATTAATTATTATTAGGAAAATGTTATGGTACTCTTGTTTCCTCCATTTTTTGCTTTGTAGAGTGTGTATAAACCCGCCTCCCTCTCGTTATAACAGATGGCTGTAATAAAAATAAGGAGAAGATGCTAAAAGTTTGTAATAACTTAACTTCTACAGTCAGTGACTCGTTTATATCGTTTATTAAGTAAAGATTCTCTATGTAGGAGCATAACTTTAGCCTTATCATAGTGTCTGCTAGTGTGTAGAGTTAAGAAGCTTTTCGAAAACACTGCTAGCTAAGGGAGAAGAAAGGAGCAAAAAATATGGAACAGATAAGCTGTGTTTTAAAAATATATTTCAAAGTTTAGTAAATTGGTTTTAAAGGTTAGTTACACTTTAAGTCTCCTTAAAGAGCGAGAAGAAACAAACCAAATCTGAGAGTATGGGACAAGCATGATAAACGTAGTGTTCATGACAAAGCAATCCTGGTGTACAACCTTCCGTCTGAAAGCAGCTTTCAGCAGGTTGGACAGCACTTCCCCCTCCAGGGGTGTCTGACACTTTTACTGCTGCTATAAGATTACAGCAGGCAGTGGGATAGGAAACGTGCTGAGGGAGCACGAGAGTAAGGTGAGACAGTTTATGTAACAGGGCGTATGGCTCACCTAGGCTCATTTTTAAAGTTGATTTTGGAAAGGAGGAGCTATGGATAAACAATATTAAGATACTCACCGTCCGGTGCCTGGATCTATAGTAAGTGCCCGGTTTTATCATGTGGCAATCTGATTCTATAGTTTATTTTTCCTTTTAAGTCTATGCTCTGCCCTCCAGGAGTTACTTGTCATGGTTGCTGATCACTATATTGGCCAAGTCCTATAGAACCCTTTCTTCTCCAGGCCTAATCTGATCCCTCTTTCATCAATTGTCTAGGCAGCGTCAGAAAAACTAAACTGTAATCTGCGTTTATGTAATAGCAACAGACTGGTTCCACAAGGTGCGTAGTTTTTGGTCATGATGCACTGTCTGTTGATGTGCCCCAGATCCTCCTATACTCCCCTTCTGCCTTCTGGCATGTGGTGCTGCATGGCTAGCACAGAGCATTGAAGGAAGTATTGAATCAAATTGGCATAGGCCATAGGATTAAATGGTCAGTTATTGTGCACAAAGATGGATATAAGACTAGTTGTCTGTGATCTATAACACTTGAGAGAATTCCATCAACTGTAACTGGGGGAAGGAGACTCACCTTTAAGTACTCATGAGACACTCAAATGTTATTTTTGTCTGTGTGTATCATGTTTTTTCAACTGATGCATTTAAAGAAAGCTTCCATTTAATGGACTGATGCACATGAATTGTTTTTTTGTGATTTGTGTTGATGGCTGCCAAAAAGTGTCAAACATGAAAAATGTACAAATTCTGTCCATGCCAACTGGCACAGCCATTGAATGAATTGCAGGTGACAGCTGGTAGATTTTCATGCCTGGGTTTGTGCACAGAACAGTGCGTACCAACAAACAAAAAGAGCAGACAGACAATAGCGATTTTCAGCAAACCAACGGTGGCGGCGAGGTACAAAGATAAGGATAGTAAACGCTATAGGTATAAGCAAAAGGTCAGATACACAGCAAAAGCACAAATAGTACAACACATAACCAGAACTAGTAGAACCGTCACCGACTGTACCGCTTTAGGTACTGGTTGTACGCACCCCACAGGGTCTGGTGTGGTACTTCACCAGGACAAGTCGGCATGACTAGAGCTTTGCAGGAGTCTGACAGCAACAGTCATATTCCTGCGCCATGAATGTAGTCCATAGTTGGGGATACATTTCTGGGGTAACACTAGTCAGGTTAGTCCCTATCAAGGGGTTGGGACAGAGGGTACGTGAAAGTAGTTCTGCTTCCCATTTTCTTCGGATAAAAATGGAGCGACATATCGATATAACTACAGGGGTAGCAACCATAGCAGCTGCTATGGGGCCCACAGTGGCAGGGGGCCCCGACATCTGGGGTATGGGGTGTGAATATCCTATATGTTTGTATTTGTGATGTGTATATGCTGTGGGGGTCATTTGCTAAGGGCCCGAATTGCGTTTTTACAGCGGGTTACCCAAATTTTTCCGTTTTGCGCCAATTTGCATGCGATGGAAATCGGGGGGTGTGGCCGAACGAAAACCTGACGGATTCTGAGAAACCGCTGCATTTAAAAAAAAGTGTCGCGGACACGCACTTACCTTCACCCGGCAATGGATCGTGAACTCCGGCGGACCTCTGCGGACTTCAGTGCAGCAGCGACACCTGGTGGACGTCGGAGGAACTGCCTTAGTGAATCGCCGGAAGACCCGAATCCACCTGGGTGAAGTTGGCCCCCCCACCTTGTTCAAATCAAACAAAATTGGTGTCAGTTTGGTTTGGGCAATGTGGGGGGCTGGTTGACCTCTGATGACCTCTAGAAACTTTCATTCATATCTTAAAAACGATAGTGGCACAAACGAAAATTTCTGCTGCACAAACCAGCACAAACGTAGCACAAACGTTTAACACCAATTTTGTTTGATTTGAACAAGGTGGGGGGTCCAACTTCACTCAGGTCCCGAATCCTCAGCAGAGAACGCGCCGCTGGATCGCAAATGGACCGGGTAAGTAAATCTGCCCCTGTATGTCTGTTTTGCATGGGTGTTTACGGTAGTGTTTGTATATGTGTATATATGGTTTGTATATACCGTATATATATTTTTAAAGGGGTAAGTGCAGCCCCATTCAGAAGGCCCTGCCTCTCCTAGTTATGCCACTGCATACAAGCCAGTAGCAGCTGCACCATGAGGATTGAATAGCGCATGCACAGGATTTCCCTTACTACGTGAGCTTCATTGACTCATCACCCAGGTGCTTAAAGGAAATCTACCATTTGGTTTCATGCATTATGTACCAAACATACCTTGAGAATGCTGTAGCTACACTGATGCAGAAACATGAGTGGTTGTGCTGAAAAAAACAATGATAGAATTCCGGATAATGAGGCTCTGTCGCTCCTGTGCCTGGCTCCAGTGCTTCTCCTCTTACACTGCTCAGGAGAATGATGTAATAACTGTGTTGTGCCTGACAGTCAGAAGTAATCAATCGCTGCACCGTCCCCCAGCTGCTGTGTATGAGGCATCCAGCTAAGGTTGATTAGTCCTGTCTGGACAGTTCAGGGAGCTCTGTGTAATGTGTGTATGAAGGGAAGTCAGAATGCAATCCAGCTGAATTTTATAATATTTTTTTCAGCAAAACCACTTAGCTCAGGGATTAAGCAAGATATGTTTCTGCATCAGTGTAGCTACAGCATTCTCAAGGTATGTTTGATTTATAATGTATGAAATCAAATGGTAGACTTCCTTTAAAGCACCAGAGATGAGTCTGGAGCACCTTACTAGAATAATCTCTAGATAGATATAAATATTATTTTGTTATAGTGGCCACAGCCAGGCATGTAACAGTTTGAGTTATAATGTATTATGAAATCAAATGGTAGGATTCCTGCTAAAGCACCAGAGATGAGTCTGGAGCACCTTACTAGGAATTATATCTCTAGTAGATATAAATATATTTGTTATAGGTGGACCACAGCAGGATGTAACAGGATGATTTGGGAGACTAAATCAGGGTCCAAAAGGACCTGTGTTAATTATCCAAAATCGAACGACCAGGTTCCCTTTAAGTACAGCAGCCTCCACTGGTGGTGCTTGAATAAAGTAGGAGTTTGCAAGCTTCTCCATTATATTCCTATGGACTGCACCATAACTCGACCGTAGGTTGCTGTGTGTCAATGGATTCAGTACAAAAATTTGATGAAACAGAATAATAAAAATCAGTCAGTGGTTTGGCAAAATCCAAAATTCGAGTCTATCAAAAAATCAGTCTCTCTCCTGTCTCAGAATGACTATGCATCAAGTAAACAGTCTCGAACACATGGACTGGTAATAAGAGGGGTCAATACATCATGATTTGATGTTTGATTCTTTTAGAGTCTCCTGTTGGTAAGGACAACAGGTCAAGATCCTGTATGAACATCTTAAGGAGCTAATAAGAATATAATGCATCACAATTGGAATGATCTAAATTGTACCTGGGGGGTCTTGACTTATGGCCAGACAGCTGTAGGAGGAGAGAGAGAAATTAATCTTTAAAAACACTGCTTAACTTTTTTTTGCCTAGGGCAAGTTTTTGAAAATGAAGTTCTTGAATAGAGATGAGCAAGTGCTACGGTCCGAGTATAATGACTCGGTCGGGAGTATTAGCATTACGGACCGGCTAGTTACTCGGATTGTTTCCTGATGTTGTGCTTTAAGAAAAACATTAAATAACCTAGTCTTCACTTTCAGGTGTGCGAGCGTGTCTCCCGCTAAGTAGGAGAGTGCTTAGAACACGGGACTGTGAAGAAAGGGTTCTTTAAGAATGTGTCTGCACTTAAATGCTCTGTGTTCACTGTTCTTAAGTAGTAATTGTATTCTTCACATTGCAGTTTCGCGGTGTCTTCGAAGGTTCGGCGAGAGAGCTGGCGCACATCTGCAATTGACGAATAGTGTTCTTTCAATGTGTTCTTCCAAGGAAAACATCAGGAAAACATTGCGAATATTGTATTAAACAATGACTGTTCTTTTACTGTTCTGTTTTAGCAAAAAAATGCTCGGGTCTCCCATTGACTTCAATGGGGCTCGTTATTCGAGACGAGCACTCGAGCATCTGGAAAAGTTTGTCTCGAATAACGAGCACCCGAGCATTTTAGTGCTCGCTCATCTCTATTCTTGAACATTAAGTATACAAATACTTTTTTAGGACTGTTTTGTACTGCTGTACCTGAGGCCCTTTCCCATTTCTGGCCACCGAGCTTCCTTCGGTAAGGGGTTGGGTGTTACTCCTGTCCTGACCCAGACATGTTTGTGACTATTCTCTGCTTGACACCCTCGTTCTCAACATTTGTAGCCCATGGTCCCAGCTCAGCTTCAAAAACCACAAAACCCAGATTCCCCATTTGAGGGGGAAAAACCATGAGGGTCAAGTGAGTTTCAACCTTGGGATTAGCCTCCACTCAAACTAGTCTGTTGGTAAGTTAACCTCTTGTCTACTAAAAGTGTTATATGGAAAGTTTTCAAGAGGACTTACCTTGATTCAAAGCCAGTGACGGGGCATAGATGACCACTCCAGTGTACAGGATCTGTAAATGAATATGATAAAAAAGGAAAAGCTGGTTTTCTATGTGATCCAAAATGGTTTGGTCCTGGAGACTATTGGGGAACTTTACCTGGCCTGAAATAATCTCAAGTGTACGTGAAGGGGGTGTGGTCCGCAGCAGAGTGGGCTGGCATTGGCCGTCCCCCCCCCTCCTCACCTGATTACTTCCTAAAGTCAGCGACCATTCAACCGTGAGAGTTCAGGGCCTGGTGTAGAATTGTACATAAGTGCAGTCGGTGACGGGATACACCGGGAGGGCGGGGCTTCCTGATATAGCCGACATGGCGCAGGGACGGCGCCCCTATTTATACATAGTTATGGAAGCAGCAGAGTCATCTCTTTAATTATAACTGTGTGCCGCCTAATCATACAAAGTAACTAATCGGAATTTGTGTGCAGATTATTATTATTCAGATTGAAAGGTTCTTACCGTTTGTATGATGTATATAAGTGTTGCTGCAATACGGACTACTTTGTTGAATCTGAGTTCTAGATACTGTAAGACACAAAAACAGAAGAAATTTATGGAATTAGTTATTATAATAAATTTGCACCTTAATCAGAAAGGATAAATCTTGCATTTTATTCAATGACACACAATGGGGGCACATTTACTCGTGTGCCCGATATCCTGCATGTGTCACTTCCCCACTCAGGTTCACCTTCTTCTTCCTGGTGCATGTAAGTGCTTGGTCTTGCGACCCAATTTGAAAGTTAAAGCCCGCGCTCGTCCAACGGCCCGCACCCGATTTGTGTTGCATGGAAGCCAGCACAGCTGCGCCAAAATCCGATCGCGTGCGACACAATCCCAGTGCAGACACCTGTTAAATACCTCTTCATTTTGTTGCAGTAATTTTGCCCCAGTTTTGCGCCTTAACACCAAACTATCAATAATTGCAATGTTTTCCTCATTTATCCAATCAATCCAGATGTTTTGCTGCACCTACTAATCATTTTTTATTAGCAACTTTTTCATTTAGATGCAATTTTGGCACAAAAACACTCCAGCCTGAAGGTGGTTTAGACTGAGAAGCAACGCTGAGCTCTTGTGCAGAGGAGTGTATCCCCTGTATAGTAAAGCAGCAGAGCAGTGTATCCCCTGTATAGTACAGCAGCAGAGCAGTGTATCCCCTGTATAGTACAGCAGCAGAGCAGTGTATCCCCTGTATAGTACAGCAGCAGAGCAGTGTATCCTCTGTATAGTACAGCAGCAGAGCAGTGTATCCCCTGTATAGTACAGCAGCAGAGCAGTGTATCCCCTGTATAGTAAAGCAGCAGAGCAGTGTATCCCCTGTATAGTACAGCAGCAGAGCAGTGTATCCCCTGTATAGTACATTTTCTGGATTTTGATGTGAGATTTGTTTTTCTTGCTTTCAGCTCATCATTTATTATGAAAGGTTAAGTGTTGTTGTATGTCATATATTCTAGAAGTGACCCTATATTCCCTATCCTGCCGCCTGAAGAGGAAAGGAAATCCATTAAGGAGCCCTCATAAGTCAGGGCACAACCATCTGTAAATCCCTGCTTACTTTTCCCATGGGTGAGATCCGGGCACCGTGTAATAAATAGGAAACCTTCACTGTGAAATACCATCTTATCACTTACACACGAGACATCACCTGTATCCTCTGTATAGTACAGCAGCAGAGCTGTGTATCCCCTGTATAGTACAGCAGCAGAGCAGTGTATCCTCTGTATAGTACAGCAGCAGAGCAGTGTATCCCGTGTATAGTACAGCAGCAGAGCAGTGTATCCCCTGTATAGTACAGCAGCAGAGCAGTGTATCCCCTGTATAGTACAGCAGCAGAGCAGTGTATCCTCTGTATAGTACAGCAGCAGAGCAGTGTATCCTCTGTATAGTACAGCAGCAGAGCAGTGTATCCTCTGTATAGTACAGCAGCAGAGCAGTGTATCCTCTGTATAGTACAGCAGCAGAGCAGTGTATCCCCTGTATAATACAGCAGCAGAGCAGTGTATCCCCTGTATAGTACAGCAGCAGAGCGCCTGCGCAGAAACAAGAGCCACAATCAACACCTGCGCCCAGACCTGCCGTATTAGAACTACCCAGAGGCACAACAATCGAGTGGATTTATCAGAAGGATCAGTGAGTGTCAGAGGGTTGTGGTATGGAAATGATAATCCCTCTCTTGATTTCTGTGCTACCTCAATGTCAAAACCTAAAAGACAGAGGACACCCTCTATTAAGACTAGCCCAGTTTTACATACTTCAGAATAATATTTATCTACGGTGAATGGGGGCGAATCTATTAAAGGAAATCTACCGCCAGGCATGAAGCGATTGCTAAACCAAGCCCACACGACATACTGGTGTGGGCCCCCTCTGACAGGCATAGCACCTTTCTTTTAGCCGTTTCTTTAGGACCTTTTTTAACAATAAGAAAGGTTTCACCAAATTATTCAAATGAGCCTCGAGGCTCCATACTCTATAGATGTCAATGGAGCTGGAGCCCCAAAGGTCATCTGCATAATTTTTAAAACCTCTCTTTTCTAAAAACAAAGGCATTACAAAGCTAAAGAAAGAGAAGCTTCTGTCAGAGGGGGCACACACAGTATGTCAGTGCTGACTTGAGTTTACAATCCTTCATGTCCGGCGGGGAGTTTCCTTTATACTGGTTTGCAATCATTCATCATTCTCAATCTAACCCACTGGTGCACAATACTTCAGAATTACCAAGAAGTATGCGTTCCAGCATGGCTAGCCGTAGATTTTGATATCATATCGTGTGTATTACTGCAGATATACTTAGCACCCTGATGCCCACGATCCATTTAGAGAAACTAGAAGAAGAAAGCCCTCCAATATTTTTTCTTACCTTAATGTCCCACTGAAAGGCGCAGAAGCGCACTACAAAAAGACCGAGAAATAGTCCTGGCATTTGGAAAATATATCATGACCCAAATAAGGCATATGTCAAAATAAACATTTGAGATTTGCTTTTAATCATAGGTCTGTTAGTACAAATAATAAACTGTAACATGAGGGAGTTGTGGAGGGAACATCATGATTGCGGCTTCTCACAGCCTGGCATTGTGTAATCAGGGGCCATTAACTACAGGGCGGGGAGTATCGCAGCTGCCTAGCGGCCAGAGTGTCAGGGGGCCAGGTCCTCCTACTGCCCACATAAAGAATGAAAGGATGTGACGTTTATTATATACTTATTAGCGTGGACATGCCTTACCTCAATAACAGCTGAACATCTCCACAGAATACAGCTGCAGCCTGATGTCAGGTAAGAAATAATCATGACGGAGGGAGGGACATTAGGGTGGGAAAAAAAGTAATCATTCCTGCCGTCTACGTTACCCAATGTGGTCAGCAGTTACTGGGGCCTACATGAAATGAGATCTCTGCGCCTCTACACCCCCAGATAAGAAGATGCCTGGTTGTGGGGAGTTATACCTAGTGTGTATGATGTGATAATGTATAAATGTGTATGATTTGAATGTGCATATGCTGTATGGGGGTGTGTATGTGCGTGTGTATATACTGTATGTGTGTGCTATGTGTGCATATGCTGTATGTGTGTGTATATGGTGTGATATATGCTCTATATGTGAGTATTGCTGTATAATGTGTGTGATGTATAAACATGTGTCGAGCTGTAAAAATATGTAATTTCTTTAAGGGGGAGGGGTTCTGATATTGAACAACATCTCCTAGTTATGATCCTGTATGTGATCATACAGAGAACAATGAATTCTAAGGGTATCATACATATACAGCTAAAGAGGTGCAAGGATGGTTTGCCCAACATGACAATGACACAAATCAATTCAACTAAACGAAGTGTTCAACTGAAAATTTAAGAAATGGTGATTCGAAGATCATAATTGCTGACCTTAATACTCCTGAGAGAGCTGAAGGAGCATGGTGCACACTATGGGGCACATTTACTAAGCGGTCCAAATCACGGTTTTCTGCCGGGGTTTTCCGAATTTACGCCGAATATGCCTCCGGGTTTTTGCGCGCGCGATAATTTTTTTTCACATCGCAGCACCGGCGGCATGCGACGAAAAAAAAAAAAAAAAACAGGGGAGGTTTTTTTTCGTGGCCATCGAAAAAAGGTATTAGGGAAAAAACGGGATCGAAAAATGGCCGCCAATAAAAAAAAAGTGCTTGCTTGACACAAACTTACCATGACACCAGAATAGGATGGTGAACTCCGGCCAGGCTCGGACAGCGCGACACCCCTGGTAGCACATCGAGCGCCACAACCTTAGTGAATCGCCGAAGACCCAATACTCGTCGGAGAAAGCGCCGCTGGATCGCCCGACAGGACCGGGTAAGTAAATGAGCCCCTATGTTTCCTCAAATTGATGAGGCTAATCTGGGAGGAATGATACAGACTCCTCTAAGACTGAACAAATGTTATTTGATGATTACCCGGGAAACATTGCCAGAGGAGCGGGATTAAATATTCAAAATCAGTTTAATAAATAGTTGTCTGCTTATTGAGAGTGATCCCCAGTGATTAGCAATCAAACACTATAGGGAGATGGTCTTGTGTGCACACACTTCTTTCACCATGGATTGCCATTCACGTTATGTCCAAGAAGTTGGACCCAATATCTGACCGCTTAATCTGTGCCCAAGTAAAATGTTGTGCGATGTCCCCACAATCTTAACCTTTGCCATTTTGCCAGAATAGCCGACATGTCCCTTCCACACACTAGACGATCTGCCAAAGAGAGAAGAACAGGAGAGTGAAGTGATCAGAGGTCACTGTGCTGTCACAGGGAAATTTCAGATTTACTAACAATGTTTACGTAAATATGAAGTTCCCTGTGAAAACAGCTGACCTCTGATCACTCAAGTTCGTCCCCCTCTTCCGCCAGATTGCTAGCATGTGACTGAAGAGCTGACAGTCTAAATAAGCATGAATAAAAAAGATTACTAAGCTGAAGGGAAAGATTTATCGTCAAAATGTAGGCAGGCAGCAGCAGGGAGTGAGTGCAGACATTATACATAGACTTACAGGGAGTCTTTACTCTGAATTGCCACCAATGGATCAAGAAGGCTTTCCACAGCAACGACATGTACAGGCTAGGCAGGGTGTAAGCTTTTATGGTAGATTTTTTTATAAAGGATTACAAAACCTCTAATTAAAATATATTAGAAAAATGTTTTACAAACACATCCCCCTACACATATAACAAAAAATTTACTGAAATGGAAAGAGACTCTCACGATTTTATAGCCATCCAAGTATTGCTACTGCAAATGACAGTAGTTGTAGCTCCCTGTGGTTGACTTTGCGTTCGAGCCAAAACCTTATGAACATTCTCATTGCTACTGAGAGGAACTACATTTGCATATGGCTAATTAATTTAACAGACTACGCACCTGATCTGGAGCTTTTATGAATCCGCCGGCAGTCCATGATAACATCCTTTTCAAAGTGTGCGTACATGACTAATCCTGAGAACACGGCCACATGCCAAAATGATATACAGAGCCGACCAGGTTAAGATAAAGGGAGCCCTGTAAAAGAACATCCACATTCAGGATATCTGCATGGCTTGATCTCGAGATGTCGGTGATGCATAATTGCATATGTGATGCAACATGGCGGTGTATCCCATAGTGCTAGCCAGATTTAGCGTATTGGACTATGGTGCCGCTTAACTTTTATCAATGACTTTAACCAAGAAGCAATCCTAAACAACGTTGTTGGGTTGTCAAGAGCTAGACCTAACCTTCTCATGGTCTACCACCAGGATTCACATGTGGAACGTTGTTTACTAGGTGTAGCTCCTCACAAATTACGGTCTAGAGGCCTTAAATAGCATTACAGCTACTTTGTGATGCCGAGACTTGAGATGTTAGTATCTTCAAAAAACACCAAATTCCGCCCCAACAAAAATATCTACAACCCACAAAGAACAACCAAAAGTCCTACACAAGAGAATAACACGTCACAGGTCATGCAGCACACGGCGCCACAGTCCTGAAAAAATGATAAGTAAAAAATAACAAGGTAAACAACCGCTGGTCCGTCGAGGGATATCTTGGATGTATATTAGGAGATTTTATAAAACTTACATCTTTGAGTGTTTCTCTGTCTTGCAGGAAGGAGATGACATCTGCTATTGTCGACTGGTTCACTCCATAGCATTCCCAACCACGTAATGTTCTCCACCGCAATGTCCAAAACAGTGTGTCTTCTTAACGGAGTCCATATCGAACTTTAGAACAGATCAATTTGAGATGTATGAAAATTGTTACATAGAGGCCCACACAGGTATTCATACACATACAGTAATTAACGTTGCCACTACTTTTTTGAAAGTGTTTTAGCCATGGTGACCACCTGCCTACAAGATAACTATGTTTTTAATATTAGTCAAAAGAGTTTACCGGTATTGAATAGAGCGAAGACCCCAAACTTGGCCTTCCCCTCTCTAGAGGACCTATGCGAGGACATTATCAGTGCTTTTGGCTTTTTTTTGTCGTATGCTTAGCCGATAAGTAGGCCACAAACCCATTAATTGCCTGCTATACATGCACTCAGCTACAGATAGAACTTTACACACCAATTACTCATTACACGAATGATAAGAGACATTAGAAACTACACGATAGGTGTGCAAATCCGTGCATTGAAGTTGAAAAAAAAAAAAATCGTTAAAAGCCAGATGTGAAACAACACAACACCCAGGAGTAGGTGAAGCAGGTAGTCCAAAAGGAACAAGTTTTTCACCAAAGCGGGTATGAAGGTGACGAGCCACAGGAACGGGAGATGATTGATAATGGGGTCAAAAGGTATGTACAAGGGGACATGGGGTAACAGTTGGGGGGCGGGGGGGGGCCCCTTTGAGATGAAGTAGAGGGGGGACATAGGTTGCTACAAAGGCGCCGAAGGAAGATGACTTTTATCGGGCCGGTGATCGCGCACCTTTATTGCCCAAACTACAATCAAAGCCCCCCAATATTTATTGTACAGAACTTATTTCCTAACTGCTCTTCCTTGCGCCTTAAAATTTGGCTTACAAGCGCACTGAGGACGCCAATAAGTTGAAAAGAAGGAATGAATTTGGATATCATTGTGAATCTATCCAGAATGCAGGAAAAATCATTGGCTCAAGTAGGCAACAGCCCTGTCCACACCTCGTCACTCATGTGAAGACCCAGGACCAACAAGCTATGTGTGTCTCGAGTTTTCAGCATGTAGGGTCATGAGGTGAAGTCTGGAATCAGTGCGCCTTATACCAATTTTTTTTTTTTTTTTTTTTTTTTTTTTTTTTTTTTTTTTTTTTTTTTTTTTTTTTTTTTTTTTTTTTTTTTTTTTTTTTTTTTTTTTTTTTTTTTTTTTTTTTTTTTTTTTTTTTTTTTTTTTTTTTTTTTTCTTTTTTTTTTTTTTTTTTTTTTGTTTTTTTTTTTCGGCACTGGTCTAACAAAACCATTAAAAATGTTGTAGTAATAGAAGAATGAGCGGAACAGACTCGTCCGAGTGATGCTCGTCGCGCATTAGCGACTCGAAACTGCTCGTTGCTGGGACGAATACTTGCGCCACGCTCGCGAGAGAAAATGGCATTCCCCGCGTTTTGCTTTTTGGTCGGCAGAAACAGAGCCAATCACAAGCCAGGAGGACTCTGCACTCCACCCAGCATGACGTGGTACCCTTACACGTCGATAGCAGTGGTTGGCGGCAAGATTCAGGTGACCCTGGAATAACTAGCCCATGCCTGCGCTGCCTCGGATCATTCTGTGTCTGGATGCCCGCTTAGGGAGAGGCTGCTGCTGGGGCCCATACAGGCCACAGATTGCTGCCACTCTCAGTGGCAGCGCAGCGCCGCCTCCAAACTGGCCCGCTACCGACTGTTGTGCGACGTGACCACGAGGTGGAATTCAAAATTAACCAGTTATCCAGAGTTTACCAGCCCAGCGCAGAGCGTTGTGACTGCCCAGATTGTAACGTCCACCAGAACTGGTAGTCAGTCAGCAGTTCCTCAAGTTACAAATGAGGAGTGGAGTGGATGTCTTGATATCTGTCAGGGGATGAGTAACTTCGAGGAGTCAACACAGTATGGTCAGTGGCGATGCCCCATCATGCAGCCTCACCATCCGATGCTTGGCCTGTTGAAAAACTCTCTGATCAGCATGAAGTCGGAAGCTTGCGCTCGTTCACAAAGAGAGCGGGAAGAGATTCCCTTGTTGATAGCAAAGCACCCTTTCAGGTCTGTTTCTAAGTGCATATCGGAGGAAGGTGAGAGGATGAGGAGGAAGAGAGGAGACTGTGGCGAGGACACAACGAGGAGGACCATTGTTCGTCTTCACTGTTCAGGTGTATGGGCAGAAAAGAGGAGTTGGAGGAGGAGGAAGAAAATGGGACAGTTCGGCAGTTAGGGGGATGTGAAATCGTTGCGCGTTGGAACTCTAGCGCATATGGCGATGTCATGCTAGGGCTGCCATTACCGTGACCCTCGCGTTTCAAAGAATTTTTTCCGCACCGGGAGTTACTGGGTATTCACTCTCCTGGGACCCACGGTACAAGCAAATCTTTCCACTCTCATCCTGGAAGGAAAGGAGTGTCGAGGAAGGAATTGAATACCAGCAGGCCCTGGTGCACAAGCTGAAACATATTCCCTCTGACAGCGATAGCGGCAGCAGAGTGCGTCAGTTTCTTGCGGGACAAGTAGCGAGGGAGAGTAGGCGAGCAGGAAGCTGTTTCCAGCACTGGCAAGGGGTACGCTTTACCAAGGCTTTTGCCAGCTTTATGTCACCCAGCAAGACACTGTCACCTGTCCCCAGTCCGACGAGGAGGCTGATCTTTACAGAAAGATGGTTGAGGGAGGTTACGTAGCTGACCATACCATCGTCCTAAATGATCACACAGCTCCCTACAAACTACTGGTAGGTTCAAAGGCTGGACATGTGGCACGAACTGGCGCTGTACGCCTGGAGTTTTTGCTGCCCTGCCGCTAGCGTTTGTTTCAGCGGGTTTACTTTTCAGTTCAGTGGTGGCATTTCAGCGATAAGCGTACACGCCTGTCGATGACAGCGCTGACAGGCTGACGCTTATTAAGATGAAATAAAGCCTGGATTTCTTCACTAATTTCCAACTCCACCAGGTGAAGGAAATCAACCATGAATAATTTATGCACTCTCCTCTCATTTTCTCCTTCTCCTCCTCTTTGTACACTAAAGCCAGAGGAAATGGCTATTTTTTGACAGGCCCACGGCTTCTAGCTATAGTTATCTATGCCATTAATTTTTCGGAGGGCCACCTACCCGGGTCTCTGTTTTAAAACAATTTTTGGGAATGCACATACAGGCATCAACTATCAATTTTTCTGGAGGGCCACCCTACCTTGCTCCTCTGGTTGAAAAACTGTTTTTGGAGGCCACATACAGGCACTATCTTTTCATTTTTCTGGAGGGCCACCTACCTGCTCCTTGGTTTTGAAAACTTTTTTGGACTGCCACATACAGGAACTATCCAAATTAATTTAAATTGTTCTCCATAGCAGCCTCCACACGTTGTCTCCATTGCTACCTCCAAAATGTCCATATAGCATGCTCCATACATCGTCCACTTATCAAACGAGGTTTGTGTCAGGCAGGAAATTTGGGGTGTTTTCATGGATTACATCAAAGTTTGTCAGCCACCCTGCTGTGTGATCCACCAAAATTATACTGGCAAACTTTATGATTAACCGATATTATTCAGCGCTTCTTGCGCATCTGTGATTACACTGCTGTGTAATCCACAAAATATACTGCCAAACTTTACCATTACCGATATTATTTCAGCGCTTCTTGGCATTGTTTACATTCCCCTCACCCGCCAGATCCTAAACTTTAAGAACGCTACTACACTTAAATTGGTGCAGGCTGGGACCGCGTCTGACCCTGGGGCTGGTCATATAACTGCCGACGCCAAGATTGCGGGGCCTACCTCGGTCCAAGTATCAAAGGCCTTACTATACCTGCTCCTCCTCCCACCTCCTCCACCTCCTCCTCTCCGAATTTACCATCCGTGGGCATGGCGCCTCAGTCGGTAGCTCTAGGCACAGCAGCAGTGCCATCGCTAGCGACAGCAGGACGGTGATTTCAATCTGCTGAGCCTAGGCGAGATAAAAAGGCACACCGCCCAAGAGCATTACAGGGCATTCCACATCAAACTTGTTAACTTGTCGCCACCTGCTGTCGTAATCCCACAAAAATACTGGCAAAACTTTTATCATTTACCAAAGTATTTCAGAGTTCTTACGCTCTGTTTACATCCCCTCACCGCCATATCCCAAACTTAAAGAACGCTATTACACTTGACCGTATACAAAAGGTTCTTAGAAGTGCTGTTTGGGGAGTTAGCTTGGAGAAGGCGGCTTGGATTGGCGAAAGTCGCCTGGCAGCGGAGCGCCAGCTCTCCCAAGATCCAACTAACAAGTTTTAACTGCAGCACCTTGAATCTACTACTAGTTCATGCTCCTAAATGGTCCCCTACAAACGAGCTGTTGTCAGGCAGAATTTCAGTGTTTCACCAGATACCATAGTGGAACTCGGCGCGCACTGTCGCCGCCATGCTGGGACCTGCAGTGCAATCATAAGAAGCGAATATGGATGCCCATACTGTCGCTCTTAATCATGCGAAGTCGTCTCCATGGCTGCCTCCAAATGTCGTCCCCTTACAACGAGCTGTTTGTCACGGCTCATTTTCGGGTGTTCACCAGATACGTATGGAACTTGGTCACCTATGTCGCCACCAAGCGTGTTATCGATAAATTATACCGTCAACCTGTTGTTCACAGAGGAAATAATTTCAGCGTTCTGCTCACCTCCCTTTGGTTCCTCTCTAGCCCACCCATGTGGTTTGAAGCCTGAGTCCATTTAGGGTATGTCGCCATGCCACTCTCTAGCATGCTGCCGCTGCCTCTGCATGCCGTCCCCTATAGTGTCAGGGTTCACAACTATTGGAGGTTTTAGATGTATCTGCTTCATTCTGTCACTCTGTCATTGGCCATTGCGTTGCCCATAATTTTGATAATGGTGCATTTAAGCAGCCTCAGAGGCATCCAGGCATGCTGCCCCTGCTGTTTCCGTCCATTTCCGTGGTTGTTTTCCCATCCTTTTCTGAGGTTTCCAGGTGTTTGGCCAGCTTCCCGTGCAGAGCCTGGTCCCTTGAAAAATGCTCGAGTCTCCCATTGACTCAATTGGGGTCGTTATTTGAGACGAGCACTCGAGCATCGGGAAAGTCGTCTCGATAACGAAGTACCGAGCATGTTAAGTGCTCGCTCATCGCTAGTATAACATAACATTGCACCCCTTCATATGACATAGCTCTCAAAAGAGTATAGTCAAGAAGGACATTTACAGACCGGTCTAATATTCCTCGTTTTGCCCCCAGTGGTATTGGGGAGAGGATTAGTTATATTATCCATGCCCTAACAATAACAGCATGATCGAGGCGGATATCTAGGATATTTGCTCTTCTTCTCGCTTCTCCTATGAAGGATACATATTCTTGATGAGGGTGACAGTTATGGACACAAATGAAACAAGACCTACTCAACTACTCTTGGGCATTAACCAGGGACTTATTACCAGTATAGTATCAGTATTTTAGAGTGGGTACTAATCGCACAATAACACCGATATATTGGGTGAATAATTATCAGCAAGATCCAGACGCGACCGTTTATGGTCTGCCCATACATTGCTTGCCCTCCTTTCTGAATCGTTCCTATTAACGAAGTAAGACAAAAATCCAACAAACATATACCACCATCTGAAAACGCAGTCCGAACCACACCAGGCGTGAGTACTCCCTAGGGATAGACTCAGAAACAACAGGTTAATGGGGAAGAATTACAATCCACTTGGAGATTAGCAAAATTGGAATGTGTGATTACTAGGGATCTACACCGGGGACGGAGAAAGAAAATGGAAGAGTTCATGATGGCCCATATGAGTCATCATATCATTGAGAAGGCTATCAAGGGGCAGATGTGTGTTTCTCCTAGACTTTTCTCCTATTGGCGACATGAGACTTCTCAATTAACTCTCAAACACTGCACAGTCCTCCCTCCCTGAGTAATCTTATGTAGGTATCACAAACATGAAGTTGCCTACAGCAGTTGACCAGGCGAGCAAAAGAGGGGCTGTGTTATGTTCAGTTGGAAGATAAGATTCATCACACCCAATTTTTTGCACCAGAGTGCTCCAAGTCAGTACTGTCTGGAATTGATACTTTTCTACAGTCCTGCCTGCTACAGATCTACACACACAAAGGTATGGGTTAACAGTCTCTGGGGCAATATGCTAACACTGTCTGCAGTAGATATGGTCAAATCCAATGACCAATATGCATACTCTACATGAAATATGGACACAATTGTGAATACTAGGTGGTACAGACTATTTTTGAGAGTGGCAAGAAGTCCTCATTTAACTTTGTTTATATTGACAACGTACCAAGGTGCCAGATAAAAATGTGAAACATAACCGTGGCGAATACAGAACCCCAGAGACGATCCCGTCACTGTGAAAAAAAAAAATCAAGCTATTATAGCAAAAAAGACATAACAAAGGTCATAAGAGGAGTAGTATAAAAAAATGGTGTGACCCCACCTCCAGAGTACCTGCACAGGGATTCTGGGTCCATTTTTGCAGTCCAGGTGCCATCAGGTGTGTAATTATGATTCCAAGCTGATGATTGCGTGCGCATCGTATGTCCTCCATTTTTATCCGTAAGAAAAATGGAAGGCAGACAAATATGTTCACTACCTTGTCCCAACCCTTGAGGGGGACTAATACTGTTTACCAGAAATGTCATCCACAAATATGGACTACATTAATGGGCAGGAATATGACTTGCTGTCAGAACTCTGCAGAATCTAAAAGTCACCGACTTGTCCGGTTGAAGTACCACACCCAGGAGTCCTGTGGGCCGTACACCGGTTTCTTAAGCAAGTTCTGGGGTTTTTGACAGTCTTCTAGTTCTGGTTATGTGTTTACTATTCTGTGCTTGCTGTGTACTGACCTTTGCTTACCCTAAGCTATTCTATTGCCCTTACTCTTTGTACCTGCCGCCCACTTGGTTTGCTGAAACGCTATTGTCTGTCTGCTCTTTGGTTTGTTGGTCGCACTGTTCTGTGCACAAAACCAGGGCAGGAAAAATATAAGCTGTCAACGCAATTCATCAATAGGTGGCAAGTTGGCAAGGGACAGAAAATTGTAATTTTTTCATGTTTTGACACTTTTATGCAGACCTCAACACAAAGTCCAGGAAAAAAAGCAATTCATGGCATCAGTCCATTAAATGATGAACGATTTCTTTGACGGATCAGTTGAAAAAAATCTGCACACACACAGACAAAAAATAACATTTGTGTGCATGAGGACTTAAACTTAAAGGGAGTCTTCACCCCCAGTTAAGTTGAGGAATTCTCTCAAGGTGTTATAGATAAGGACATACTGTACGTTGATTTCCATCTTTGGTGTGCACAAAACTGACCATAATCCATATGCCATGATCCAAGTTGTATTCAAGACTTCCTAAATGCATTTGACTATACATGCAGCACAATGCGAAGGCAGAAGGGGGATTTGGTTAGGAGGAGTTGGGGCACGCAACAGCAGTGCATCATGGACCAAAAAAACCACGCCCTGGTGCACCATCTGCTGATACCATTAAGATTACAAGTTTGTTTTCTGCTGAGACAATTATAAAGCAAGGTATGTTCTATAGGACTCCAATATATTTACATTACCCTGGAGGGCAGAAGCATAGATAGTTAAAGGAAATCTAGAAAATCAGATCTCATCATGATAAAACAGGGGGCACTACTTATAGATCCAGGCACCGGGGACGGTGATTAATCTTATATTTGTATCATAGCCTCCTTCTTCCAAAATCAACTTTAAAATATGCAATGAGCTCAGCACGCCTGGTTACACTGTCTCACCTTACTCCGCTGCTCCCTCAGACACTTCCTATCCCATGCACTGCGTGTAATCTTATAGCAGCAGTAAAGAGTGTCAGCCCACCTGAGAGGGGGAAAAGTGGCTGTACCAACCTCTGAAAGATGCTTTCTAGAAGAAGGTTGGTAACACAGCGCGGATGTTGGAATTGTTTAGGTCATGAAAACCACTACGATTTATATGCTTTGTCCCATCTCCTCAATATTTGGTTTGGTTTCTCGATCTTTAAGGAGACCTTACAAGTGTAACTAACCTTTAACCATAAATTTACTAAACTTTGAAATATAGTTATTAAAGAAAACACATGCTATCTGTTCCATATTTTGCTCCTTTTCTTCTCCTGTAGCTAGCAGTTGTTTCTGAAAGCTTTCTTTTTTCAATCTGACACCACAGCAGACAATAGGAGTGAAGCCGCTAAAGTTCTAGCGTCATACAAGAGCAATCTTTTACTTATAGAAAAGAATATAAGATAGTCAGGGATGAAGAAGTGAAGTTATACAAATTTGCATTTCTCCTTATTTATCAGCAATCAGTGTTTAACAAGAGGGACAAGCGGGTTTATACACACGTCTAAAAGCGAAAAAATGGAGGAAAAAGAGACACAATAAACATTTTCTATAATGAAGCTATTAACAAACTTTACTATTATTTTTGCACAGTTGGATTATATGTTGACGTTACAAATTTAGTTAGGATAGGGACCCACTCTTTTTGTACAAAGTAGTACAGGTGGTATGTACAGTGTACATGAGAAATAATTGTGTTTCTAGGTCCGGGTGTTGTATTAACTTTCATGGGACCCCACTATATACACTGGGCTTATGAGTGGCCCTAGTTAATGTTTGATTCTTAAAATCCAGAATAACGTTATATCCCTAAATGATAATCATAAATGGAATGAAGTATTTGCTCCCTGGGTGAGCTCGACCCTGTAATCCGCACCTATTTTATTTTCAGTCAGTTATGTTGTTACTAAAAGAGTCATCCCTATGATGAGATATAACCGTATATAATGTGTGGTAAACGATGAGGACTGATGTAATTTCATGCGTATGCTTACATTGCACAGTCTTAAGGTGATACTCCTTTTGACCATTTGTGTTTTATTATTTTTACAATGTTTTCCCAATCAAAATATTTTAGGAGGAGGAAAGAATGTGTTGTATTACAGTTGGCATTACTGTACTTTGATTTGTCGTACTTGGTTTTGAGCCTTCTTATCAGTGGTGAAACTAAGGAAACTGTTGTGGCCCCAGTTGCAAAGTTGTGAAAGGCCCCGACTAAAGTATGGTTTATAGAATAGTCTTTCATATGAGAAATTGGCACTAGTAAGGGCCCACCACACCTCTTGGGCCGTGTGCAATCGAAACCTCTGCCCCCCAAAGTTACGCCCCTGGTTTTATCTGTAAACACATAGGACATCGTCACGGCTATACCAAAACTATTCGATATTCCTCCTTTCAACCTTCCCCTCTTGAGGTGGATCAGATAGTCTGACTAGTGACAGAGTAGAGTTGCTTGGACCACCGATAAAACCTAATCGGGACCCAATCTTCAGCATTCTAAAGAATAGAACCCACTTGTCTCCAAATTTTATGCCTTCTGCTGTTACCTCGGGGGTCCAAGTTGTTAGAGCCGGGCGCGACCAGCGGATCCTTGGTAATTCGGGGGGTTGGTCAATACTGGCCCTAGAATGGCAATCAAGCCTGGGGGGACAGCGGAGGATCCTTTGAGTATTTGGTGGGGCCGGTCTTATATTGTGGCCATATGGGGGAGATAAGCCTTCAAGACAATTAGTTTTTGGACAACTGTCCCAGAAAGTCTCATTGTGGTACAGAAGCATTATATAGTCGGGGGCCACATAGTGTATATAAATTGTTCGGAATACTACAAGGAGTATGGTAGGGCGGTACCAGTTTAGAATGGTCCGTGCAAATAGCTAAATTGGACTCGGTCCCTAAAACTATCGCCTCCTATGGTCCATGGAAAAAATGTAGATGTATGACAGCGATGCTTAAAAAAGTTGGGGAGCGTGCTGTAGCCTCCTAACTGCAGGAAAGGAATGTACTAACATTCCCATGTCGAGTGGAACATCGTGATTAGCGATTCCTTGAAGACATGCCTGTTGAAAATAATGGAGTTAACACATCTTAAGGACGCAGACTTCGTGTGCATTTTTTGCTCCCCACCTTCAACATCTATAACTTTTTCATTTTTGCTGTTTCAGAGGCTTTGTGGGTGAAATCTTCGAAAAAACACGCATTACCCCATTTCTTGCAATTTCAAAGTGCGCTCAAAATAACACCTTTACTTCATATTTGTTGGGAAAAATTCATTGGGATACTACGGTCTTTTTAATTCTATAGACTTTTATTCTTCTGAATTACAAAAAGGTGCATACAAGGGGTCACATTTACTAAGGTTGAATCATCTTTTCTGTCGGGTTTCCCGAAATTACGGTTTGCGACGAATTGGCCCCGGGTTTCGGAAAAACGCACATTTAAAAAAAAAGTATTGCTGTGACACTGTGCTTACCTGACACCAGCCAACGGATCTCTGAACTCCGTGAACTCGACGGACTTCAGCGCAGCCAGCGACACCGGTGGACATGGGCTCATCCTTGGTGATCGCCGGAAGACTGAATCACTCCACAGAGAAACGCGACGCTGGATCGCGAAGACACGGGTAAGTAAATCTGCCTTTGTATGCCATTTTTTATGCAAGAACGAATAAAAAGTTAGAATTTACCCAGTGTGCCAGACTCTTACTCTTTGGACTTACTTCAGAAACTCCAAACTAGAAGCCTCCACTACCTCAAGGATGCCTAGCCATATGCAGGGTATGTGGATACATTTCTCTTTTTCTTTACTTATACATTTTACAGGTTTTATACATTTTTTGTACAAATTTTTTGTTTTTCGTTTGCCATATTCTGACCTAATAACTTTCTCATACTTGTCGGTTTTGTTTGTTTACTTGTGATTTATTTGTTGTCTGTTTGTTTATTACCGAACTGTTGTAGGGGGCATTGGCGGCATTTCCATTGGGGTTCATTCCATTGCGGATTACCCGACATGACGTTATGTTTACTCCGAGCTTACTCACAATGTACATTTGCTATAAGCGTCATATACTTGATATTAGTTGTATACAGATGAGTTATTGATGAAATTACCCCAAAGGGACCTCTGAATGTCTTATGTCCAAGCCGTGAGTCATTGTCGTTCATGTGTTTTGAACCCTTTAGGACGTTTGTTTGTTACTTCCCATTCCCAAAAAGCCATAACCGTTTCATATTTATATTACAGATATGTACGAGAGGGATTGTTATTGCAGGGCCAAATGTACTTTAGTGCCGCATTCAATATCCATGCAAGATGGAAAAGGGGTTCCAGCTGGAGGTTGTTTTTCACAGCTTTTCACTAGGCGCTGACAAAAAAGACACCTCCTCTTTATTCTTTAGGTGCGGTTACGATCGCTTGGAACCAAATTCTATGGGTTTTTTATTATGTTTTAGTAGATTCAAAAATAGATTATCATTCCATACAGGATATAACTACAGGGAATACAGGGGCTAGCACCATAGCAGCTGTGCTATGGGGCCCACAGTGGCAGGGGGCCCGACATCTGGGGTATGGGGTGATAGGAATATCCATGCGATGTGGGATCTGGGGGATGGCGTGAATGGGAATTGTGGGGGTTACTTTCACGGGAGCCGGATTGGTTTTTAAGCGGGATTACCCAAATTTTTCCGTTTTGGCCAATTTGCATGCGATGGAAATGGGGGGGGGCTGTGGAGGCCGACGAAAACCTGACGGATTCTGAGAAACCGCTCGAATTTAAAAAAAAATGTGTCGCGGACACGCAACTTACACTTCACCCGGAAATGGATCTGAACTCGGGGACCTCTGCGCGATCTTCAGGTTGCCAGCAGCAGACATGGGGTACGTGGAGGAGAGGGAGGGAATGGCCTTAGTGAATCGCCGGAAAGACCCGAATCCAACTGGGTGATATGAAGTTGGCCAAACCACACTTGTTCAAATCAAACAAAATGTGATGTACGGCGTTGTGCTATATTTGTGTGGTTTGTGAAGTTCAGGGTTCATTCAGAGGTCAACGAGCAACCCCACATTGCCCAAACCAAACCAAACTGGTGCTAACAATTCGGCCCCCACGGTTGGGATGGTTTTTGCTGACTTAAATTTTTGTTTGGTGCTGCTTTTGTTTGAATAAGTGCAAAAAATTTAAGGTCAAAGGCAAGGAGCCTCCCACTTTAACGAATCTAAACAAAACTGGAATCAATCGTTAGTGTTATCGTGTGCAGCAAAATTCTTGCGTTTGTTGCCGCTATATTTTTAGTATGTTCAGGTGTGTACATAGGTTAAAGGGGTTTAGGATGAACTGGGTTGTAAAAAACAAATCTAGTGACACTTCCCTGGTTTGATCACAAGGGGGAGCATCAAACACCATTGGGGTTGGTAATTTACTAAGGGCCCGATCGCGTTTTTTCACCGAGTGTTACCCGAATATTCCGATTTGCGCCGATTGTACCTGAATTGCCCCGGGGGATTTGGCGCACGCGATCGGATTGTGGCGCAGCGCGGCAGGCAATGACGACGAGGAAATAGGGGGACATGGGCACCCCATCGAACGAACGGTTAACCCGACGGATTCGGAAAAAAACACCGCCGCATTAAATTAAAAAAAAAAAATGGTTCCACGTGCCATCTCACATGCACAGGATGATAGACGATGAAAACTCCGAGCATCTCGTGCGGCATCCGGCGCAGCAGCCGCACCCGGTGGAATCGGGCGCAGGACCCTGATGATCGCAGGAAGACCCGAACAGCTCTTCAGAGAGCCGCCCGCTGGAACCGGACAGGGGAACGGGTAAGTAAATTTGCCTTGTACTTTTGAGACAGAAATGAACTCTGATGACCCTCTTGAAAAAAAGATATGAAAAGTAGGTTTAAAAAATGATAGCGGCCAACAAAAATTTTTGCGCACAACCAAGCGAACAGAACGAACAGCACTAAACGTTTGACACACGTTTGTTGATTCGGTTAAAAGTGGGGGGGGGCGGCTTTGTGAACTTGTTGACCTTTAATTTTTTGTTCATTTATTCAAAACAAAAGCAGCACAAACAAAATTTGACAGACAAACCTGCACAAACGTAGCAGAATTTTCGGCACCAGTTTGGTTTGGTTGGGCAAAGTGTGGGGGCTGGTGATTGACCTTGATGAACCTAAGAAACTTCATTCATATCTTAAAAAACGATAGTGGCACAACACGAAATTCTGCTGCAAACCAGCACAAACGTTAGCAACAAAGTTTAACACCAATTTTGTTTGATTTGACAATGGTGGGGGTCCACTCACTCAGGTCCCGAATCCTCAAGCAGCGAGGAAGCGCCGCTGGAGTCGCAATGGACAGGGTAAGTAAATCTGCCCCTGTTGTCTGTTTTGCCAGGGGTTGTTAACGGTTAGTGTTGTATAGTGTGTATATATGTTGATATTAACCGGATTATTATATTTTAAAGGGGTAAGTGCACGACCATTTCAGAACGGCCCGCCTCTCCTAAGTTCTGCCATGCATATCAAGCTAGTAGCCAGCTGCACCCATGAGGATGAATAGCGGTGCGCAGGATTTCCCTTACTACCGTGCGCTTATTGACTATCACCAGGTGCTTAAAGAATCTAACTTTGGTTTCATGCATTTATTACCAAACTATACTTGCAGAGCTGCCTGGTAGCTACCATGAGACAGAAAATGAGTGGTTGTGCTGAAAAAACCATGATAGAATTCCGGATAATGAGGGCTCTGTCGATCTGTGCCTGGCTCCAGTGCTTCTCCTCTTACACTGCTCAGCGAGAATGATGTAATAACGTGTTGTTGGACTGACAGTCAGAGAGTAATCAATCGGGTTCCGTTCCCCAGCCTGCCTGTGATGAGGCATCCAGCTAAGGTGATAGTCCTGTCTGGACAGTTCAGGAGCTCTGTGTTAATGTTGTATGTAAGGGAAGTCAGAAGCAATCAGCTGTTAGAGATTTGATAATATTTTTCAGCAAAACCATTAGCTCAGGGATAAGCAAGATAGTTTCTGCATCAGGTTGTAGCTACAGGCATTTCCAAGGATGTTTGAGTTATAATGTATGAAATCAAATGGTAACTTCCTTTAAAGCACCAGGATGGTCTGGAGCACCTTACTAGAATAATCTCTAGATAGATATAAATATTATTTGTTATAGTGGCCACAGCAGGCATGTAACAGGATGGATTGGGAGACTAAATGTCAGGTCCACAAGGACCTGTGTTAACTTATCCAAAATCGAACCTGACAGGTTCCCTTTAAGTACAGCAGCTCCTACTGGTGGTGCTTGAATAAGTGAGAGTTTGGGAAAGCTCTAATTTATCCTAGGACTGGCACCATAACTCGACCGTAGGTTGCTGTGTGTCAATGGATTTCATTCAAAATTTGATTAAACAGAAATCATAAATAAGTCGTGTTTGGCCAAAATCCAAAAATTCGAGTCTATCCAAAATCAGTCTTCTCTCATGTCTTCAGAATGACTATGCATCCAAGTAAACAGTCTCGGAACACATGGACTGGTAATAAGGGGGTAATTACATCATGATTTATGATGGTTTGATTCATTTTAGAGTCTCCTTATGGTAAGGACACAGGTCAAGATCCTGTATGGTACATTTAAGGAGCTAATAAGAATAATGATCCACAATGTGAAATGATCTAAATTGTACCTGCTGGGGGTCTTACCTTATGGCGACAGCGTAGGAGAGAAACATTAATCTTTAAAACACGTTTAACTTTTTTTGCCTAGGGAAGTTTTGAACATGAAGCTTCTTGAATAGAGATGAGCAAGTATACGCGTCCGAGTATACTGCTCGGTCGAGTATTAGCATATCGGACCGGCTCGTTACTCGATGTTTCCTGATGTTTTGCTTTAAGAACACATTGAAATAACACTATTTTCAATTCCAGGTGTGCGCGCGTGTCTCCCGCTAAGTTAGGAGATGTGCACGAACATCGGAATGTGAGAATAGTGTCTTCAAGTGTCTGCACTTAAATGCTCCTGTGTTCACTGTTTTTTAATGTCTAATTTATTCTTCACATGCAGGTGTTCGCGCGTGTCTTCCGATAGGTTCGGAGATACGCGGCACATCTGCAATTGGAAGATAGTGTATTTCAATGGTTCTTACAAGGAAAACATCAGGAAAACATCTGGAAATTTTATTAACACTGTTCTCGTTACTTTCTGTTTTAGCACAAAAAAATGCTCGGGTCGCCCATTGACTTCAATGGGCTGTTAATCGAGACGAGCACTCGAGCATCTGGAAAAGTGTGTCTCGAATAACGAGCACACCCTAGGCATTTTAGTGCTCGCTCATCTCTATTCTTGAAATTAAGTATACAAATACTTTTTAGGACTGTTTTGTATGCTGTACCTGAGGCCCTTTCCCATTTCTGGCCACCGAGCTTCCTTCGGTAAGGGGTGGGTGTTACTCCTGTCCTGACCCAGACATGTTTGTGGATTTCTTTGCTTGACACCCTCGTTCTCAACATTTGTAGCCCAGGTCCCAGCTCAGCTTCAAAAACCACAAAACCCAGATTCCCCATTGAGGGGGAAAAACCATGAGGGTCAAGGTAGTTTCAACCTGGGATTAGCCTCCACTCAAAACTAGTCTGTTGGTAAGTTAACCCTCTTGTCTACTAAAATTGTTATATGGAAGTTTCAAGGGACTTACCTGATTCAAGCCAGTGACGGGGCATAGATGACCACTCACAGTGTCAGGATCTGTAAATGAAATGATAACAAAGGAAAAGCTGGTTTTCTATTGTGATCCAAAAGGTTTGGTCCTGGAGATATTGGGGAAACTTTACCTGGCCTGAAATAATCTCAAGTGTACGTGAGGGGGGTGTGGTCCGCAGCGAGTGGGCTGGCAGTGGCCGTCCCCCCCTCCTCACCTTATTACTCCTAAGTCAGCGACCATTTCAACCGTGAGAGTTCAGGCCGGCCTGGTGTAGAATTGTACATAAGTGCAGTCGGTGACGGGAACACCGGGAGGGCGGGGCTTCTGAAAGCCGACATGGCGGCAGGACGGCGCCCCTATTTACATAGTTTGGAAGCACAGAGTCATCTCTTTAATATAACTGTGTGCCGCCTAATCATACAAAGTAACTAATCGGAATTTGTGTGCAGATTTTATTATATCAGATTGAAAGGTTCTTACCGTTTGTATGATGATATAAGTGTTGCTGAATACGGATACTTTGTTGATCTGAGTTCTAGATACTGTAAGACACAAAAAACAGAAGAAATTATGGAATAGTTATTATAAATAAAGCGCACCTTAATCAGAAAGGATAAATCTTGCATTTATTCATGACACACAATGGGGCACATTTACTCGTGGCCCGATATCCGATGTGTCACTTCCCCACTCAGGTTCACCTTCTTCTTCCTGGTGCATGTAAGGGCTGGTCTTGCGACCCAATTTGAAAGTTAAAGCCCGCGCTCGTCCAACGGCCCGCACCCGATTTGTGTTGCATGGAAGCCAGCACAGCGCGCCAAAATCGATCGCGTGCGACACAATCCCAGTGCAGAACACTGTAAATACATCTTCATTTTGTTGCAGTAATTTGCCCCAGTTTTGCGCCTTAACACCAAACTATCAATAATTGCAATGTTTTCCTCATTTATCCAATCAATCCAGATGTGTTGCTGCACCTACTAATCATTTTTTATTAGAACTTTTTCATTTAGATGCAATTTTGCCACCAAACACTCCAGCCTGAAGGTGGTTAGACTGAGAAGCAACGCTGAGCTTCTGTGCGGTAGGAGGATGTAGTACCCTGGTAGTAGCTAAAGCAGCAGAAGCAGGTGTTCGATACCTCACACTGAGATAGTAGTACAACTGTTATAGTACAGCAGCAGAGCAGTGTATCCCCGTAAGTACAGCAGCAGAGCAGGTATCCCCTGTATAGACAGCAGCAGAGCGTGTATCCCTGGTATAGGTACACGCAGCAGAGCAAAGTGTATCCCCTGTATAGTACAGCTAGAAGCAGCAGGTAGTCCCCTGTATGTAAAGCAGACAGGCAGTGTATCCCTGTATAGTACAGCAACGAGCAGTGTATCCCCTGTATAGTACAGCAGCAGGCAGTCTGTATGTACACAGCAGCTAAGCACCAGAGCAGGTATCCTCTGTATAGTACAGCAGCAGAGCAGTTATCCCTGGGATGTACAGCAAGCGAGCCAGTGTATACCCTGTTAGGACAGCAGCAGAGCCGTGTATCCCTTGTATAGTACAGCAGCAGAGCAGTCTATCCCCTGTATAGTAAAGCAGCAGAGCTCACTACATGCAGCCTCTGTTTACAGTTCAAGGGCTTCTATTTACAAATATTCTGCAAAAGCAGCAGCTCAGAGCAGGAAAGAAGAGAAGTATGAGGAAGCTGCAGACAGGACAGAGAAGTATCCCGTGTAGAAGGATAGAAGAGAGGTGAGTGAGAGCTGCAGACAGGACAGAGAAGTGTCCCGTGTAGAAGGATAGAACAGAAGTGTGTGGGGGACAGTGTCCCCGTGTAGCAGGATGACCATACTGGTGTCTGAGGAGGATACTGGCCAGAATTACAGGGGTGCAGAAGGAGATCAGCACTAGAGGATCCCCACCGGGATAAGCCCCTGCTGAGGAGATCACTGGGTGCTGGGTGTCACACACCTGGGTGCTGCTGTGAGGGTTATTCTCATACTATGGTGGAAAAGAAGCAGAGAGGAGCTTATAGCAGGATCACATGTAGGAGCCTGAATCTAACATTGCACCTAAAGTAAAGAGCAGTTGCAAAATAAGAGGCATGAACTAAACTCATCACAGACGGTTGCAGCTTGTGATAATTCTGGCGCAACAATGAGCCTCATTTAGCCGCAAAAACGGAACTAGTGCACCACAACTGTGATACATCTGGCCCAATATCTCTCTAATTAAGTAATAATTATATCAAAGCCATTGATAAAAAAATCGGTTATTTAATCTGTGGTGAACATGGAGGAAAGGTCAAACTTGTTCCCCAATAGAGTTCATAATTTTCCCATCAGAAATAGAAAAACTTTTTGTTGGTTTTGGGCTCCTACCAGTTTTAAAGATTCTTGAACTGCTTCCCCATTATACCTGTATGATAACAATGCAGTTGAAGTCTTTGCAGGTCCTTCCTTACCAATTATGTTGAGGTATCACTTCAAAAAGAGCCCTAAAGAAACTGCAACATCCTGATTTTGTTTTCTTTCTCCTCTATTGGCATCCATTGGTATCATGGAATCTTATGTGTCGCTTAATCTTATGCAGTGTCGGATTGCAGGGGGGGATACATGCACGGGGGCCCCAGCAGTTTGCCCTTAAATGGGCCCCCACCAAGTGTGGGCGATTTAGCAGTCGCATGGCAGCCTGAATTGCCCATAATGGGGCACGCTAAGGGCCCACGGAGCGCATTTTCGTCGGGTTTCCCGACGATTTCCGATTTGCGCCACATTTAAAAGGGGATTTTGGCACACGCGATCGGATTTTGGCGCATCAGCTTGCACGCTACACAAATCGGGGGGGAGGGTGCGTCGGACAACCCGACTGATTCGGACAATACGCGGGATTTAACATTTCGAATTGTGTCGCTAGACACGCACTTACAAGCACCGGGAAGAAGAAGGTGAACTCCAGTGGACCTCAGAGGGGAAGCGACGGATGCAGGAACTCAGGCGCACAAGCTACGTGAATCGCGCCGGATCTTCGTCGGACCGTCCGAATTGGCGATCGGGACAGGACCAGGTACATAAATTTGCCCTAATGTGTTCGGTTAGAAGTTTGGCTCTTCGCCTGGTTCATAGGTAACCAGTAAACTTGTGCCTATGGTATAGCCATAGATCATGGAGTGCACACAATATCGCCATCCTGGTAGCGCAGTCATATCACACATCAGTGATATAGGGTACTTGAACCCTAAGAGGTCTGATCACTTTTACTTATACAATATACTGCAATGCTACTATATTGCAGTTTATTGTAAAACTACTATATCTGTAGAAAAGCCTAATAATAATAATTATCTTTATTTATATAGCGTCCTTGATTCAATATGGTGGCTTTCAAGATGGCTGCCATGATACTAAAAGTTAAGCCACTCACCCATTACTATCAGATAAGTTTGAACCTAAAGAGTTAACACCTGTAATCAGTGATGGCATCGGACTCCCGAACTGTATGGAGGGGGCACTCCCTGTGAACCTTCTCCATACACACTTACCAACACTGCCCAGAAATTGTATGCGTGGTGTGAAAGGGTTAAGAAATCTAAGCTAGTATTAAGGACTATATTGTAGCTGTTGATGTGGCTGGTTAATCATTCTTTATTGGATTGACTGTTGATACTGTACACAACCTACTCGTATCTGTATAACACGTGCAACATGTATTTACAGAATACGTTTCTATGGGAACGAAACGGCAACAGACACAACAATCTCCACTGTCTTGTATCATGGAAATATCAATTCAATGCATATACTGTATATTTAAAGCTGCATTCACACAAACGTATGAGGGAAGTATATATGGCCTACTACACGTCTCCCAAAGGCGTCAACATGTGCTCACTGTACCGTGCGGCGGCCCTCAAAAAAGACAGCGCATGCTCTACCGTTGGCCGTTTCCAAAAGACAAACTTTAGATTCCATAGGAATGGAATGGAATTTGAAAAGTTTGTTCTTTCTTTCACTTCTTTGAATTTTGATGACCCATGAATTGGGCTGAGCTGCAATACCATACATAGCCAAGAGTGGCGCTCTTTTTAATGTAAAGATGGCTCAATTTTACAATACAACCTCCTTAACCATTATAAAGACGTAATATAATATATTTAAGCCAAATTATGCATTTAAGGCTGAAAATCATTTTTTGGTAGATTTAGTGATACTTCTCACTCACCTCATAAGTACTTGTAATACCAGATCTGTAGAAGACGGGTAAAAAGAGCTCTGCTGAAAAAATGATTACCAATGTATAGGCGATGTAATAAAATAAATAGTATGCTCCAAAGCGAACAACGTCCGATGGAGTCCCCAACACCGTGATGGCAGACATGAAACTAGCCGTCAACGACAAAGCTACAGGTCCACATGTCATCTGTCTCCCACCGATCAGAAATTCCTTGGATGTTTTCTTTTTCCTTTCTTTTATTGCAAAGAAGACCCCGATACCTGCCGAGACGGTTAGCAAGGCGGCAAACACCACATAGTCCCACACCACAAAATTTTTAATCTCTGGTTTTTCAAATTTCGACATCTTGGGTTCTTCGTCACGTTCAGTCAATGCAGGTGAAATGCCTCTACTTAGTCCATTAAGTCAACATCAAAGTCAATAGAAACGATCAAATATTGGAGGGCGTGAAAAGATAGCAGCAGTAGCTTGAAGTGTGGAGAGGTAGATCGATGACTTGAAGCGTGAAAAGGTAAATCGATGATTTGTAGTGCGAAGAAGTTTATCGATGACTTACGTGATTATAAATTTCATCTTCAGAAGTTCTTCGGTGAAGCGAAGGGCTGGCAGAGAACCAATTGCATTGCTTGATTACTTGACAACACAATTGAATCCGTCTTTTGATTCGGTTAAACATTATTTAGACAAACGTAAATTGCTGAAGAGCCCTGGAGCAGCACAACATTGAACTTTGGATATTTGTGGATATTTGCATATTTCCCGTACACAGCGTCAGCAAGTTCTTACTGTACTCCTTAGTTCTCTATTTCACCTAGAGGGTTAACTTTAGTGAGTACTGTGTCTGTACTGTGCTTAACAAATTGAGAGACGTCTAAAGTTAAAGAACTCTCCTTCAGATGGATACTATGGTATATGTACCCAAACTTCTGTACGTTACGACTGTCAGGAGAGCCTTGCTCGGTGGCAGCTTCCAGAAGTCGCTTCATTTTAAAAAAGACTTTATAAAACTATTACAATTGAGAGCCGGAGGCGCCTATGTACCTCTGCTGACGCCCACCCCAAAGTTAGCGCTGACATCGGTGGATTGGGCATCCGCAGAGCTAGGCTCGCAAAAAAACTTCCGATACCGTACCGGTAATACGGCCCGTGTAAAAATAGTAACGTCAGCATGGCCTATTTTTCTTCCTCCCCTCCCGTATTTCAGTTCCGTAGGACCTAGAAAGTCTATGGGGAACGTTAAAATACGGTTACATACGGCTGGATACGGATGAACACATCATGTAAATACGGCCCGTCAAATACGGACTGGAGAAATCAGTACATGTCATGTGAATGTTTCCAAAGGCTTCTTATAACTGTGTTTTTAATATAGGTGACCCCGTACTCCTTGCAGGAAAATAATAGAGCAAGCTCTTTTTTCCACATTCATTCCCCGTGGACAGCATGGTTTCAGTGTGTCCACCATACCATGCCCGGAACCCATAAGATGTCTATGAGGATGGTATTTGTCGCAAATTGGCACGGTCCCCGTATGCACATACCACCATAACGTGTCGGTGAAAGGTGGTCGCCATGTTTCGCGTTTTGGATATACTCATACTAGTAACAAGAATAT
Organism: Engystomops pustulosus; assembly: GCA_019512145.1. Classification (NCBI taxonomy): domain Eukaryota; kingdom Metazoa; phylum Chordata; class Amphibia; order Anura; family Leptodactylidae; genus Engystomops; species Engystomops pustulosus. The sequence goes on from WNYA01001154.1 coordinate 84,166, forward strand.
AACTACTATATACTGCCCCCCAATGTACAAGAATATAACTTCTCTAATCTGCTGTTCCCTAGTAACAATATATAACTGCTATAATACTGAGGCTGCCCCCGTATGTACTAGAAATGAACTTCTATATACTGCCCCCAATGTATATGGATCGAATATAAACGTACTATCAATACTGCCCCCTATGTACAGGTGAATTAACCACTAAATACTGCCCCTAGTACATATGAATATACTAACCTACCTATACAAATCCTGCCCCTATGTACAAGAAAAACTACCTATAATCCTGGCCCCCTATGGTAACAAGAATATCACTACCTATAATACCTGCCCACTAATGTACTGCGACTTTCACTAACTATAAACTCTGCCCCTATGTGTACAAGAAGATAACTACTATAATACCTGCCCGCCATATGTACAAAAATGACTACTACATACATACTGTCCCCCCTATGTACATCGGAATATAACGTCTATATACCCTTCCCCCCTATGTACAAGTAATATAATTATATATACTGCCACCTCCCTAGTACAAGATATAACTACCTATAATACTTGCCCCAGCCCCCTATGTCCAGATGAATAGAACTACTATAAGTACGCCCCCTATGGTAGCCGGAATATACTATCATAAATTCCTGCCCCATATGTACAAAGCAACATAACTACTCCATAAATCCTAGCTGCCGCCGTGATGTACAAAGAATATAACTACATAGATACTGGCCCCTATGACCAGGTGAATCTAACTACGATATACATGAACTTGCCCCTATGTACAAGAATATTACACTATAAAACTGCCTCCTAATGTCAACAAGATATTAACTACTTATAATACTGCCACATTCCTAATGTACAGCAATTAACAACTATATACTGCCCCCCTATGTACAGGAATATAACTACTATAATACTATACTACTATAATAAAGTTTGCAGTAAAAATACAAAATTTATTGAAAAAAACATTAAAAGTATGATCCCATCATAAAACACAAAAGAGGGTGACGCGTTTCGGACCTACAAAACGGGGTCCTTACTCATACCTGTGGGATAGGGGACTAGCAGTGGGCTTTATGCGGTGAAGGAGGAAATGCACTCCACCCACAGAGTCAGCTGCATGGCCAGAGACTCCAAATCAGCAGCTTAGCAACGCAGGACACAGGTGAGCTTGGTCACAGTACACATGGACATCAGAAAGCGTATAATAGCGTAACACTAAGGGAACAAAAGGCAAGCACAAGTGAATACAAGAGAAAATGAACAATGATTAATATATATATATATATATATACATTATCCCCCAATGTATTCTCTGACACCACACATACCCCTACGTGGTTAAACTATAAAGGTAGCTTCTGTTGGTTTCGGACCTACAAAACGGGGTCCTTACTCATACCTGTGGGATAGGGGACTAGCAGTGGGCTTTATGCGGTGAAGGAGGAAATGCACTCCACCCACAGAGTCAGCTGCATGGCCAGAGACTCCAAATCAGCAGCTTAGCAACGCAGGACACAGGTGAGCTTGGTCACAGTACACATGGACATCAGAAAGCGTATAATAGCGTAACACTAAGGGAACAAAAGGCAAACACAAGTGAATACAAGAGAAAATGAACAATGATTAATATATGTACCTGAGATCATTTCGAAAGTTTAGACCTGCTGGATGGCGCCTACCCAAAAACAGGATCTATTTAGCTTCGCTGGTGTGTAGCATTTTAACCCTATCCCCTCCATATACATAAATATACATTGGTGCCAGTGGATGCGTTGAAGGTATGAGCAGTGACGTGGCCAGGGGGTGTGGTTAGGGGGCGTGGCTAGGGTGTGGCTTCTGTGGGTAAAAAAATTCGCCGCGGCGCGCTTCGCGCGCAGCCATTTTATCCCTCTTTCTCCTCCACAAAAGTTGGGAGGTATGCTGTACAGTGTCATCCCCCAGCAGTAAGAGCGGCAGCGCGCCAGAGCCCAACAGTGGCGCAGAGGCCCGGACCCAGCAGAGTGCCAGTACTTACCACCAGTAAGCAACCTGCAGCACCTCCATGTACAGCGGCTGAGCGTGCACCTGCAGCAACTCCCTGTGCAGCGGCTGAGCGTGCACCTGCAGCAACTCCCTATGCAGCGGCTGAGCGTGCACCTGCAGCAACTCAATATACAGCGGCTGAGCGTGCACCTGCAGCAACTCCCTGTGCAGCGGCTGAGCGTGCACCTGAACTCCTCCTGGCTGATCAGATCCCAACACTGGTAAAGAGACTGGGAAACCTGAAGGAACAAAAACTGCTGCTACAAAAAAACATTGACTGTGCCTACAAGCTGAAGGCAGCAAACCCGGAGAGACATGAGCTGTTAGACAAGAAGCTGACCACCCTGGCCAAGCAGCTCGCTGACAATGTCGCCCAGACTGAGGCTGTCCTGGAGCAGATGGGTCCCCTGGCAGAGACCTACAGGAACCAGGAGCGCTTCCAGGCCCAGAGACCTCATGGAGGGGCATCTAATCCTGCAACTGAGACCTGCGCTGGTGGTGTCCAGCAGACCCAGGGGAAGCCTATACTCCAGCCTGCGACTTTCCCATACCAGCAAAGGGATCTCTACAAGAAAGGAAAAGCCATGGATCAGCAACCACCCACAGCAGAAGCACCACAAGTCCCAGCAGCCTGCAATCAGCAGAAGGATCACAGCCGTCCCTCTGATGCCACTAGAGCAGTGAAAACACCACATGTCCCAGCATTCAGCGTGCAACGTGGACATCTGCCTGATGCTAGTGGTGGAGAACAAGCACCACAAGTCCCAGATGACGGCTCACTGCAGCAGGACTGTGCACCTGATCCTGAAGGTAACACTGTGGCATCTGAGCAGGATCATCAGGACTCTGCTGGGACTGATTGTACTGACATTGATGGGACTTCAGTGCCTGATACTGCTCATACATCAGTGCCTAATGCCTTTGCCCCTACTGTCTGTGATACTGCTCCCCCTATTGTCTGTGACACTGCTGCCCCCAATGTCTGTGATACTGCTGCCCCCAATGTTGGTGATAATGCTGATTTATCTGCGTCTGTTCCTGTTACCAATGTTGATACCATTGTGTGTGA